>JAMKFB010000258.1:355000-555150 GCA_036247105.1 Cirrhinus mrigala | reverse complement strand
TAACGGTCTGGCTGCAGACTTGCACTTACACTCTCAGATGTGCATTCTCAGATTTACACTCTACATCACCTGTGCTTCCTCTGCAAGTGATGTCACTTGCTTTCTCCACTACAGTACCTGCAAAATCACTTGCACTCGACACAAATATATCAAAGAATTATTGCAAACGGTGTAAAGAAGCTGCAATAATTATAAGTATTTTAGTATTGTAACGAGACCAGGGGTGTAAAAGTACTCAGAAATTATACTCAAGTGAAAGGACAGATACAGCGAGTATTTTACTCAATCAAGTACAAGTACAAGTATGCGGCCAAAAACATACTTGAGTAAAAGTAAAGTAGTATGACTTTAAATTGCACTCAAATATTAAGCAAGTATAAGTAACCTAGCAAAAGGAAAAAGGAAAAGTAGATTCATGTTTTATCATATTGAACTGTCTTCTCAAAGCAAAGTGAAATTGCTCAAAAATAAACTGCATAAATGTTTTGTCAGACAGACTTACAAAAGTTTGATTAAAGGGGGGAAACAAAACACAATGGCAATGGAAAACATTTATCTGCAACAACAACAATTAAAATGCAGCACAGTTGAACACACACACACACACACACACACACACAAAATTCATCTTTTACACCTTAATTCCACCCCATATGTGTACACTATCGTCAAAATGATAGACATTTAGCATACTGTTTGGTACAGTTAGGCCAGAACCCCCCAACCACAACTGATGGCATATCTGAAAGAAGCATGTCCTTCTAGAATAACAAAAACTGGGGCAACAGACCCTTAGTGAGAAGGGTAGCAGCGAAGGGGTGCTCTGCTTTATAAGCAGCTAAGAAGAGCAGCAAACCCCTTTAATGTAGTACCTGAAAAATATTAAAGATACAGAAAATCAGTCAAAAATTAGATAATGGTACTGAGTAAATGCTCTTGACACATAGTATACGTCAGAAGTACCAGTACTTCCATAGAAACCTATACAAAGTTGCCAGAAAGAAATGCTAATTTGAAAGACAAACGTCAGATGGATTTAGAGGCTTTTGCATCTGAACTCTTCATATTATAACTCAAATCAACTCATCAGTTTACAGATTGTTGCCTCCCACTGACATTTGTGCTCGCTGTATTGCTTGTCCTCAGTCTGACAACCTGCATGAGTGTTGACAAAGTCTCTTACCAATTCACTAGCTTTAAGCAACAAGTTTTTGCCCAGAAACCTAAAGAAATAGCATTCACAATAACCAGATGAGCCAAAGCAGCAAGCCTATTTCAAGCACAATCAGATGGTCTTAAACAACAGCTTAAACATAAGCTTCTTGTGGTTGCAAATTAACTGCACTGTAAAAAGTAATACCTAGATCTAACTTATAAAAAGTGAGGCAAGTGGCTGCACTGGATGTTTTAAGTTGAGTCAACTTGCAGCCTTTTTTAAGTATAATAAACACTGTAACATTACTTAATACAAACACAACAAAATCAAGTTGAGTTAACTAATAGTACTAGTATTACTCGGTTAGATAAACCTACTTTTCTTGGTACAGGTAACTTATTTATGGGTTGCTACAAGTAACCTGTACTCATTTTAATTAGGTTTTATGAAGTTTATGTTCTTAGTAAAATTAACCTAATCATATGTGAATAAACATTTTAATTGAGTCCTGCCTATAACCTCAGAAGAAAAAAAAATCGAAATGGCTATATAGTCTAAGTACTACCGTGATTAACTTTACATAGACTTTGTCAATAACAATTACAAATTAAATTGAAGAAGAAAAAGATGGGAAGATAGACTGAAGACAATAACATTTATTCAATGTCAACCAGTATCACTTTTAACAGGGACTACAAAACAGCCAATAAATGTGGCTGCACACGTACACAGTTATATAAAACACTGTATACAGTAAGTCTATTTTCAACTCTGCAATGTTTAGATAAAGGTAAATTGAGCCATAACATCACATTGTATCACACTGGAACTGCAATGTCAAAAATGATTACAGTATTTCTATATTTTGAACAACTATTATTTTTAAAAACTCCCAAATTGTGCATACAACAATGTGGAGTATTTACCTCATGAGGTAATAATCAGCACAGAACACAGTCCAAAATCCACATTAATTAAGGCACTGGACAATGAACAAAAAAGGAAAATAACCATGGAAATTATATTACCTGAGCAACTTGTACCAGTCAAATGAGTCTTAAGGTCAAAAAAAGATAATATGTAAAACTAATTATTTTAAATCAAAATACTGGTAAAATTCAGAGACAAATATTTATATCACCATGAAGATTATCAAATTATCTTGATTATGTTACAGTACGTTTAAGTTGGTATTTGGTAAACTCACCTACCAAAGTGATTGCATTTTTTCAAATGATAGCAAACCATGCCAGATGCCATTGAGAAATCATCTAAGACAACTTGGTCAGGAGATTTGCATACTTGGATGATGGCTTAGGACGCATGGGGTCCAATCCCTCAAAGAGCCTCTGATATATCTCAAAAGTATACACCAGTTTCGAGGGATACTTGAGTTCGAGGGCATAGGTAAGTCCAAACGAGAGGCAGCATGCTTTCGATAGGTTTGGCACACCTCTGACCACGGGCTGTCCTTCTATGATAATCCCAATCGTGTCGGGCTGATGGCACGTGTAAATTTTCAGTAGGCAACTGCCAAGCTCAGCGTGCACCTCTGTTTCATCACAACTCTATTGGTGGAGACAAAAAAGAATCAAGAGTTTGGTCAGACAGACAGGTAATGAGATGAATACAGCAGAAAGGTAGAAGACAGATAAGACACAAAGTCAAAATTGTACTTTTGTTGCCAAAGGTGGTGGATACTAAACAAATACTGTAACTAGAGCATGTGACCAGAGTGAAGTCTACCATGACAATGCCATAGAGTGTGGGTACTTTACTATCATGATCTACTGTAGCATGAGTGTTGTCTGCTTCAAAGAATGCATTACAATAAAACAATGCGATTATCCTTACCTGATTGGTCATCACATTACTGTTTATTAAGCTACAGAGTTTAAATATATTTCAAGAGCAAATGTAATTACCCCATATCATCACAATATTAATATACACAGACAGAAAAATAGACAAGTAGCTTTAAGCCCAGTACATACGTGGTGGACACTGATAAGGTATTCCTGTCTCTCCCCCATGTACTCAATCAGGCATCTCAGGGCCACTTCTCTCCTTTCTCTCAAGTGAAATGCCACTGATTCTCAGGAACTCTTCACAGATCTGTAAAGAAAAGTATACCATCTCAGTTACATACCAAAACGAATATGTTTTTTTTTTCTGTGATTTAAACAATATGAGAGTTTTGGATACAAATTAGTTTTCAATCAAATGAAACTCATGGACAGTGTCAAGCAGTAAAGGAACATATTCACTATATAGTTATTTTTAAGTACGAAAAATGCAAGAATGAAATTTAATCTTTGGTCAAGTTTGTTGCCTTATGTGCACCGTCTTCACAACTATCGACCATTTACCATAATTGAGCAACGTGAAATTCAACTGAATGTAGCACAGCATAAAAGAAACAGAGTCTGATGGTGAAGAAAGTTTGAATTATAATTTGAAAAAGATACTGTTGACCTAGTGCATACTGCACTGTATTTTTTAGCCATACCAGTAACGTTAGATGACAAAGAATTGGATTTTAGCTAGTCAACTCTGCTGACTTTACCTTACCTGTGATGGTTCAAAGAGGGCAGGCCATCTCTCAAGAAGATTTGTGACATTTCTGTTTTAAGGCTACTTTGGCTTTAATTTGAACAATATTATTACTTTTAATCGTTAGTTAGCGTTAACTTAAACGGTAAGGTAAAAGTCCTAAACAAAACACGTTAACATTAGTACTACGCTAGTTTAAGTTAACGCTAACTAACGATTAAAAGTTATATTATTGGTAAAATTAAAGCCAAACTAGCCTAAAAACACATAGTAGGCATGACTACAGCACTTATTTAATTTCATATTAACAATATCAACCACTGCCTGCCGATCGTTGCCTATACTGTAAGACCACACTGCTTCTACACTGTGCAGCCAACTAGCTTGTCGTGTGCAGGATAGCTAGCTATACAGTACACTTTGCAAACCTAACCTCAGCTTCCTAGTGGAGTAAGCGAATTCGCCTGACTTCACATCACAAATCATTCGGCTAAATTTGCTCAACTTACCGTGTTAATCAGTGCGCTGAAATTCAGATCCGCTGCAGCGAACAAACAGTTGAAGTGCCGAGGAAGATGCTGCATCTGCCTGGGAAAGTCCCCGCCAATGAAAAACGTAATAATTTTAAAATATTTACGTCTGATGAACACACCTGCCACATCGACAGCTGCTCTAAAAAAAGGTGTATGTCAACTCACTTTTATAACATTTCTTGGACACAACACCCACATAGAAATAACTACCGAAATAAATTGCAATAGTTTAATTTAAAATATATTGTTATATAAAAACTGATATATTTTAAGTAAAGAGGAAGCATATTGATACTTTTTAGTATAAAACAAATAAAATAAACTAGATTACAACTATTTAAAGTATATAAAACCGACTTTGTGTGTGTAGCACTTTTTACAGTGTGGGGACCAGCACTTGCTGTAACAACCAATAGCTTAAAGCAGTGGTTCTCATACTTTTTACAGTGGCGTACCCCCTGGGGTATTTAACATTCTTCCCCCACGGTTCCCCCCATTATTAAGGGATATTTTGCCCCCCTAAACCCTTAAATTGTTTGACAGGTGCTTTTTTTTTTTTTTTTTAACCTGTATAAGCTAGAGTCTGTTTTTTTTTTTTTTTTTTTTTACTTATTAATTGTATGTCATCTTTTATGACATATTCTTAACATTCTATTAAGTATAACATTAATATACAAAAGCAATAAATGATGGCCAGATGAAACAATACTTGTAGATTTACACTAAAATCGCCAGTAGGTGCAGCAAGTCATTGTCTTAATGACCGAGGCGTTGCCTCTTTCATTCATTCATTCAGTAAGGAAGCGGCCTATTTGTTGAACTGTTATAAATAATCAACATTTGCAATTTTTGGATATTCAGAGAAAATTGCATTCTTGCTTGTATTTTAAACATGAAAAACAATAACTCGCACAGGGTATGTTTCTGAATCAAAAAGTTTCTTAAATCAATCTCTATTTGCATTCTGTGTCAGGATTTGTTCTACAAAAGTGCTACAAATCTACTTTAAAGATACAATGAACAGCAGTGAGATTTGGTAAACCAGCATACTTTGCGGGCATCCTATCATACACACTGCTGTTGTGGATGCAGTCAGTTTTGACGCAAAAGATGAGGTAGTTTACAACACTCCAATTTTCTGTTTTTTTTACTAAAAGTGGTATTTTGCTTGTCAGAAATACATGCTCCGTTTTAATGTTGCTTTAAATTGGGGCAGAATTAAATGAATGGCAAAGCTCAGTATTTTGTCTGTGTACCAGTAGGTATGTACAAGCAGGTCTAGCAACAAACACAATACTGAACACTTAACAGATAAGCCTTAACAAGCAAGCAAAATCCCAATATCATGACAGCGTTAAAGCAAGACCTTCTGAAATAGCATAGACTGGGGCAGCATGCCCTTTACAGAAGAAGAAAAGCAGCGAAGGGGTGCTCGTTTAGAAAAGGCATGTTGCCATTATCCAATCGTTAGCATGAATAATTTTTGTTTAGCAAATTCGAAATACAATGCGTTAAATATCATATCAAGCATGTTACCGATACACTAGATAGCTTTAACCAAAAGCATATCACCGACTAAAACACAGCGTTTTGGAAATAATGGTTGGATAAGTTTAGTGAAACCGCATTCCCAAAACTAAAACAGCAAGCATGTTTTGCATCCGACAGCCTTGAACAACAGATTTAAAAACAAGCCTTGCTGTGGTAAGTTTAACTAGTTGTAACGCCACGCCAGCAGAGGGAGCCCTTACCCATGAAATGACTGTTGCTGCTCCCTCTGCTGCCTCGTTGGTTACTTCCTGTTTGGTGGCCATAAAAGGAGGCCTAAACCAAACAGAGACTGTGAAGTATTGTTTTGCTCTAGCGGACTCTACCAAGCGTTTCTCTAATTTCATTGCCCTGTTTTTTGTCACGGTTTTGTTTCATGGTCATAGTTTTGTCTTTGTTTTCTGCCATAGTTTTGCCTCGTTCATTGCCATAGTTTTGTCTAGTTTTATTTCCTTGTTTATTTGTTACTTTTTGGACTGCTCTCTCTGGTTTTTGGACTCTGCCTGTTTTGTGGATTACGCTATTGTTTTGCCTTCGTCACACTGTTTGTTTGGATATTGACCCTGCCTGTTTGACTACGATCTGTTTATTAAAGCTCGCAATTGGATCTTACACGCTTCCTACGAGTCGGCCTTACACTAGTAATATTACCAGCGTATCATAATACAACCAACAAGCCTAAGCAACAGCATGCCTAGCAAACAAACGTTACTAAATAACTAGCCTTAAAGTGCTCCTATTATGCCATTTTAAAGGTTGCCAATATTGTTTTAATAGACTCCTAAAACAGGTTTACATGTATGCAAGGTCAAAAAACACTTTAGTTTTCTCCAAAAATAGATTTAATTTTACCCCATTTCTAAATGATTTATAAACGACTCGTGCGAAGCAGTTCGAGGAATCAGTCTCTCTAAACCCCTCCTTTCCGTGAGCCCTCACTGCTGTGATTGGTCAGATGGCGCAGTCCTTTATGATTGGTCTTCCGCGTACAGCGTGTCAGAGAACAAAACACCCATTGCCATAACTGATTGACAGGCCTGGATAGTTGTCAATACATAGAAAAGATGGCATCGATTTTACCATACCAATTCGAGCCAGAGTCTGACGATGAAATGACTGAAATGGCTGATCGACAAGTTAGCACGGACTACCGTGGAAAGTGCTCGCAATTTGCTTAAGCGAACCGGGCACACCTCTATGATGTAAACTTTAACACTGTATAATGCATTAAGGCGTGGAAAGCGAGGCAAAAGTTAATTTTAACTACTCATTTGAACTTTGTCGGCGGCGACAAACTAATGAGACAGACAGACAGTCAAGCTGCATCAATCACAAATTGTCAGACTACAGTGGGTCCACAGATGAACAACAGAACTACAGAAGTGTGATTTAGCCGGTTAGCAAGACATGTGCAGGGTCGTTACACAACATAACATACACAACTACGTATTTTGAACGATCGCTAGAAAATACAATCTTTGTAGATTCATCTTTTGGAAGTGAATGTAAAACAATTTTACTCACAGTGTAGGATACAGCGTCTTCTGTATAATGTACGTGTACATTTCCATGTGATGTAAACCACATGGAAATTTCACTGTTTGTGGGCGGACAAGTTGTTTGCAACGTAGAACGTGGGCGGACATTATGCAAATGTGTTACTTCGTGACGTGTGGCCGCAACAGAAAAAGATTCGAATTCCTGACGACTCGTTCAGGTAAATGTGAGCCGACTCTTTTTATTGATAGACAATAACTTTATTTATCATGCACTGTCAGCTTCACAACTTTGCAGATGACTCTGCATGAAAGATCATATTTGAAAAGACATAATAGGAGCACTTATAAAACAAGCAATATTTAACGATAGCATATTTGCCAATATAGCATTAGGCAGTGAGAATGAAATAAATAATAGCTTAGCTTTGTGAAGATATTCAGAGATAAATAAAGGGTGAAATAGACAGTTATTACGTGGATGCTTTTACCCTCCTTGATATCTTGCTTCTAGCGGGGAAAGCAGATCGTGATGCAGGCACATTAGCACAACTCAGCAAAAATTGTGGGCATTGCAGGCAAAGCGTTTACATCAATGATGTGTCGTTGCGAGAAGCAGTGCTTGCTCAGGTCACTTCCAAATCTGTCAGCTTATATCAATCAACATGGCGAATTCGCGTTCAAGTTCAGGAACTCGAATCTGGTGAGAAACTCTGTCAGAAACAAACCCCTGTTGCGAAATCCTGATTGAACGCTTATAGAGAATGAAATCGCCGCCTGTCTGCTTTGCTCCTAAGCAAGCGAAAAAGCTGCTGAATAATACTGAATAGGGCTTATATAGGAATGCCATGACGGGTGTCGTATTCCTTTAGGTCAGGGGTGGTGAACGTCGGTCCTGGAGAGCCGCAGCCCTGCATAGTTTTGCTTCAACCCTAATCAAATGCACCCAAACAAGCTAATCAAGGTCTGAAGGGTTACTAGAAAGCAACAGGCAGGTGAGTTTTAATTAGGGTTGGAGCTGAACTCTGCAGGACTGAGGCTCTCCAGGACCGGAGTTTGCCACCCCTGTTATAGGTAGATGTGATCAGCTGAGAGTCAGCTGATGTGAGCTTGACTCACGTGACCTGCCAGAACTAATGCTCTTCGGTTAATTTCTTCAGATGAACACAAACTAAGAGTTGTGGAAAAAAAAAATCAGTCTTTCTGCAAATAATGCAAGTGCACATCATGTACAAAGATGATGCTTTAAAAACTACACGAAAAGAAGACAATGGTAACCTATATATAACACTGATTTCTTCTTAAGTGGGAAAATAAACGTAAGAAACATACAAATACTAATTTTTTAAACTGTTGCGTTCACTTTGTGTGCTTTTTGAATGCTAAAAATCTTTGTTCATCTTAAGAAAGTCATATACAGTAAATCTGGGATGGCATGAGGGTGAGTAAATGATGAGGGAATTTTAATTTCTGGCTGGAGTATCCCTTTAATGAGCCAGATGTAATGCAGAAATATATTTCAGACAGTATAAAAGAACTTGTGTTAAGTGACAGAATTAAATCATACAATATTGACTTTTTGAAAAAAGCCACTTTTTTTGTGTTGTCTACTAAACGCCCCTGTCTGTAACAAGAACTTTTTTCTTTTAATTGTTTATTTGGGGCATTTAAAGGTTTTTTTTTTTTTTTCTTAATTATTAATTACTTATTAATTACTAATTACTTAGATTAATTAGTTTGCAAATTATGTAATTATTTAGATTAAATAATTTATTAACAGCCGTAATTGTTACTCAGTATATCACTATAATACAACTTATCGACTCCCAGGTAAAAACATCACTAAACATGATTTACAATTAATTTAACACGCATTCATTTACACACTTTTTTTGTAAATGAACGTGAAATTTTTGTAACATTTAATTTAAAAGGTAATCATGGCCACTAAAACATGAGTTGTATTTAAATTCTTATCACTGATTTTATTTCTTGTGCATTCAGACGATACATAGTACATAGACAGCTAATGGCTACATCAAAATGTACAAAAATAATGAATAAACAATGAATAAACTTAGTTATCTTAATATGCTTCCTCACATTTTGATGGCAAAGAAATTTTGAAGCCAGAAATGTACCTGATGAAAGTTATAACTGAAGCTGAAGATGTGCTTGATGCACAAAAACAAATCTGATTGACATGCATGTTTGAGCTTCCAGGTACCATATTTAATGTGTGTAAGATAAAATGAAAATGCAAAAAATGTAATGAGTACTTTTAAACTTGAAATACAATTGTAAGGAGTAAAAAGTACTGTATTTTTTTTTTTTTAAAGAAGTCCACTTCTAGAACAATTTACAGATAATGTATTCACCCCCTTGTCATCCAAGATTTTCTTGTCTGTCTTTCTTCAGTCGTAAAGAAATTGTTTTTTGAGGAAAATTCAGGATTTTTCTCCATATAATGGACTGATATGGTGCCCCGTGTTTGAACTTCCAAAAGGCAGTTTAAATGTGGCGTCAAACGATCCCAGCTGAGGAAGAAGGGTCTTATCTAGTGAAATGATCATTTATTTTTATAAAAATAATACAGCCTTGCTCCTCCCGACCTCTGTTTTTGTTCTGGTTCATGACAGTTGGGGTATGTCAAAAAAACCTCCCATCTCATGTTCTCCCTCAACTTCAAAATCATCCTATATCACAGTTTTACCTTTTTTGTTAAGGGTGTTTGATCTTCTTTGCATGTTTACTTTGCAAAGACTGTGTCAGTACTTCTGCAGTGATGTAGGATGATTTTGAAATGATTTTTTAAGTTGAAGGAGTTGAAGGAGTTTTTCGACATACCCGAACTGTCTTGAGTCAGAATACACAGAGTTCAGGGAGAGAAAGACAAGACAAGCGTTTGAGATTAAAAAGTATTTAAATAGTATTTTTTTTTTTTAAATGAAAATAACCGATCATTTCACTGGATAAGACCCTTCTTCCTCGGCTGGGATCGTTTGAAGCCGCGTTTAAACTGCATTTTGGAAGTTCAAAATCGGGGCACCATATCAGTCCATTATATGGAGAAAAACCTGAAATGTTTTCCTCAAAAAACATAATTTCTTTACGACTGAAGAAAGAAATAAAGGGGGTGAGTACATTATCTGTAAATTGTTGTTCTGGAAGTGGACTTCTCCTTGAAGAAATGTAATCAAGTAAAAGTACAAGTAGTCACTTTTCAAGTATTTTACACCCCTGAATGAGACCAAAACATTTTTGTTTTCAAAGATTTCTGTTGTGGCTTGTGTGATTACAATAAATGCCGTGAATGAGAGATGAAGACCACAATACTAATGTTTTCCACCAGAGGGATGACAAATCCTTTTAGGTCTCAAAGTTTAAAATCTGTGTAAATGGTTCTGTAGATTTGTATTACTGAACA
This sequence comes from Cirrhinus mrigala, assembly GCA_036247105.1. Lineage (NCBI taxonomy): Eukaryota > Metazoa > Chordata > Actinopteri > Cypriniformes > Cyprinidae > Cirrhinus > Cirrhinus mrigala. The sequence continues at coordinate 544,437 of JAMKFB010000258.1, read as the reverse complement.
AAAAATAAATAAATTAATTAATAAATAAAATAAAGGCAACAGATAACCATAACAAATAATGCAATAATAACAATAAAACAACAACAACAAATAACAATAAAACTTTATAACACTTCCAAAGCACTTCCAGCATTTCTTACAAATATAAGCCTACTGGATTAGACATTTCCAAAAACCAAATTGCAAAAAAATTACATGCTGCAGTTTACAATTTTAAAACAAATAATATAATATAATTAATATAATATAATATAATAATTTAATATAATACAGTAGAAAAGTCATGTTGTTCTGCAGCATAAACTGCACACAGTCACTATAATCAGGATGATTTTGAGCCGAATTCTCCCTCCTGCTTGTTTGTGAATGTAATCGGTTGTGTGTTGGTTTGTCTTGTTCACATCATGTTGCTCCACACACTACAGGAACTAAATCATTGTCTTTTAATTGTTATTGTCATGTTTGGGGTCTCTAAATGACTAAAAATATTTTAGTGAGTCAGACTTTATCTAGTTACTTATTAGAAACGTATGTTTTTAAAAATAAACAACTGCTTCAAAATGTTTGCAGAACAAAATGTCAAAGTATCATCAAGTTATTTTAACCACAGGCTTTATTTTAGTCATAAATTAAAAAAAAAACCCTTAAGAAAATCATGAAGGAACCAGTGGAAATGTCGGCTGTGTTTCAGCTCATTTTTATGCCCTTCACTCACTGACTTCCCTTCGTCTCATTTACTCAGATGTACGTCATTGATTATGTTGCATGAGTGAACAACCTTTCGTTTGGTGCAGCATTATATATGTATATAGATGTGCTTGATCTGTTGTAAATGTTTTAAAAAATCCTTTATATATCACAGAGGTTTTTAGGGTGGGGATCAATTAAAAGTGATCTGTGATGACGTCACAATCGTGTTGCATTGTGGTCTATGGAGCGGCCTGAAGTGTAAAAATGAAGTAGACAAAATTGAGGGGTCGAGGGTCTGTCCATATAAATGTCTCTCCTCCACTTCAGGAAGTGAGACGCACTTCAAAATGTCAGCAGGGATTCCCCCGAGGGGAAGTGTTAGGGACGTTTGTGAGTTTGTGTGTAAAAGTGGAGCGAACCGCAGGTTTCTGACATCATTCCTGCACCAGACTATACAAGTGGAGATTGTAAGTGATGTAAGTTTCAGAGGAAGCTCAGGTGACTGAGAGTGTGAGTCTGTAGACCCTGATGAAGGTTTCAGCTAAACATCTTTTTTACTGTTTTAATGAAGAAAAAAGTCACTTACATCTTGTTTGACCTCATGGTCCTAAATTTCACACACACATGCTACAGTTTCTTGAGCACACAAATGTGTCTGATTTCTATAACCTGTTTCCTTTGTTTGTCACTGCAATTTAATGTGAATATAATTAAAGTATAAATGCACACGACTTTTATTTTTTCTCAAAAGTTGGCTTTTCTTCCTATATTTCAGTCTTAGGATGTGTGTGTATATTACACTACACTACACGACTGCTCAAAAGTTTGGGATCAGTAAGATTTTTTTGTGTTTTTTTTTTTTTTTAAAGACGTTTCTTCTGCTCATCAAGGCTGCGTTTATTTGATTAAAAACTGTTATTTTGTGAAATATTATTGCAATTTAAAATAGTGTTTTTCTATTTTAATATTCTTCACAATATTATTTATTCCTGTGATCAAAGCTGAATTTTCCTCATCATTACTCCAGTCTTCAGTGTCACATGATCTTCAGAAATCATGATAATATGATGATTAATAATCAATGTTGAAAACCGTTGCTACTTCAGTTTTTCTTTTTTTTTTTTTTTTTCTTTCTTAATACTTTTATTCAGGATGGATTTGTTAAATTAATAAAAAGTCATAATAAAGACTAATATTGTTAGAAAATCTTTCTATTTTGAACAAATGCTGCTCTTTTTAACTTTTTATTCATCAAAGGATCAAAGAAAAAAGTGTCACATGTTACAAAAAACAAAATGAAGCAGCACAACAGTTTCAACACTCATAATAAATCAGCATATTATCATGATTTCTGAAGATCATGTGACACTGAAGACTGGAGTAATGATGAGGAAAATTCAGCTTTGATCACAGGAATAAATAATATTGTAAAGTATATTAAAATAGAAAACCAATATTAGAAATTGCAATAAGATTTCACAATATTACTGATTTTTCTGTATTTTTGATCAAATAAATACAGCCTTGATGAGCAGAAGAGACATTAAAAAACATTACAAATCTCACTGATCCCAAACGTTTGAGTGTTCGTGTATAAATTACAATCACTTCCTGTAGCTGTATCCCTTTCAGCCACAACCACATTAATGTGAATATCATGTTTCTGTCATGATGTTAACATGTTTCCAGAAGATGTTCACACACTTAGCATGATGCTAACATGATTAGTGTGATTTAAACAACATGATAATATGATGAACATAATGTGAACACTTTCATTAGTGTGTTTTACAAAATAATGAGAGTTTGAAGAGAGTTGATACACGGTTGCTAGGGTGATCTGGACGGTTGCTAGGTTACTTGAGACAGATTTAAGAGAGTTTGTGTAAAACAATCAAAGGAAGAAAAAGACGAGAGAGATTGTGTTTGTTCAAACTAAAACTAATAGACTCGTGTGTGTGTGTGTGTGTGTGTGTGTGTGTGTGTTTAATGTGTGTGTGTGTGTGTGTGTGTGTGTGTGTGTTTAATGTGTGTGTGTGTGTGTGTGTGTGTTTAATGTGTGTGTGTGTGTGTGTGTGTGTGTGTGTGTGTGTGTTTAATGTGTGTGTGTGTGTGTGTGTGTGTGTGTTTAATGTGTGTGTGTGTGTGTGTGTGTGTGTGTGTGTTTAATGTGTGTGTGTGTGTGTGTGTGTGTGTGTGTGTTTAATGTGTGTGTGTGTGTGTGTGTGTGTGTTTAATGTGTGTGTGTGTGTGTGTGTGTGTGTGTGTGTGTGTGTGTTTAATGTGTGTGTGTGTGTGTGTGTGTTTAATGTGTGTGTATGTGTGTGTGTGTGTGTGTGTGTGTGTGTGTGTTTAATGTGTGTTTAATGTGTGTGTGTGTGTGTGTGTGTGTGTGTGTGTTTAATGTGTGTGTGTGTGTGTGTGTGTGTGTTTAATGTGTGTGTGTGTGTGTGTGTGTGTGTGTGTGTGTTTAATGTGTGTGTGTGTGTGTGTGTGTGTGTGTGTGTGTGTGTGTGTGTGTGTGTGTGTGTGTTTAATGTGTGTGTATGTGTGTATGTGTGTGTGTGTGTGTGTGTGTGTGTGTTTAATGTGTGTGTGTGTGTGTGTGTGTGTGTGTGTGTGTGTGTGTGTGTGTGTTTAATGTGTGTGTATGTGTGTATGTGTGTGTGTGTGTGTGTGTGTGTGTGTGTGTGTGTGTGTGTGTGTGTGTGTGTTTAATGTGTGTGTGTGTGTGTGTGTGTGTGTGTGTGTGTGTGTGTGTGTGTGTGTGTGTGTTTAATGTGTGTGTATGTGTGTATGTGTGTGTGTGTGTGTGTGTGTGTGTGTGTTTAATGTGTGTGTGTGTGTGTGTGTGTGTGTGTGTGTGTGTGTGTGTGTGTGTGTGTGTTTAATGTGTGTGTATGTGTGTATGTGTGTGTGTGTGTGTGTGTGTGTGTGTGTGTTTAATGTGTGTGTGTGTGTGTGTGTGTGTGTGTGTGTGTGTGTGTGTGTGTTTAATGTGTGTGTGTGTGTGTGTGTGTGTGTGTGTGTGTGTGTGTGTTTAATGTGTGTGTATGTGTGTATGTGTGTGTGTGTGTGTGTGTGTGTGCGTTTAATGTGTGTGTGTGTGTGTGTGTGTGTGTGTGTGTGTGTGTGTGTGTGTGTGTGTGTGTGTGTGTGTGTGTGTTTTCTAGTGTGGATCATGGAGGAGAGTTCAGGATCACAGCAGGACCTCGAAAATGTAAGTCCACAAACAGACGCACAGTTTTGTTGTTTGTTGTTTAGTTGTTGTAAATGTGTCTCTTGTAATGTGTGTTCCTGTGTTCAGATGCCTGTGATCTCACACTGGATACAAACACAGCAAACAAACACCTCAAACTGTCTGACGAGAACAGAAAGGTGACGTGTGTGGATGAACAACAGTCATATCCTGATCATCCAGACAGATTTGAATATTATCTTCAGGTTCTGAGTGTTGAGAGTCTGACTGGACGCTGTTACTGGGAGACTGAATGGAGTGGAGATCATGTTTATATATCAGTGTCATATAAAGACATCAAGAGGAAAGGATGGAGTGATGACTGTTGGTTTGGATATAATGTGAACTCCTGGAGTCTGATCTGCTCTGATCACAGATTCATTGCCCGTCACAATCATAAAGAAACTTATATATCTGCTGGTTCAGTGTCCAGTAAGAGAGTAGGAGTGTATGTGGACGTGTCTGGCGGCACTCTGTCCTTCTACAGCGTCTCTGACACACACAAACTCACACACTTACACACATTCACACACACATTCACTCAAACACTACACGCTGGATTTTATGTTGGTTACAACTCTTCAGTGTCTCTGTGTGACATTAAACACACACAGACATTAGTGGACACAGTGTGAGTGTAATGATGTGAAAGTGTTGCCGTTGTTGTGTGTGTTTTAATCACAGGCTTCAGGAAGTTCAATATCAGACACACAAGACAGTTTCCTGTTTCAGATCATCAGGATGAAGATGTTTCTCCAGTCAGAGACACTTTCTGTGTTTCTGTCAGTCCAACACAAATCACACACTCACACACACAAATAAAATCACGTCATATTTACACTGTTGTATCATATTAAAATATTGTTTATACAAATAAGCTTCAGACTGTATTTGAATTAGTTTTGACTCCTGAAGCACAAACATTATTAACCCTCTGAACCGCTTCATTTTTGGGTCACACTTGAAATACAACTTTATTTTGTTTTTTAGGAAAATTAATGTAATATATTTTTGTTCAATAATGTTTTTTGATTATTATTTAGCATTTTGAGCTGATTTTATGGTAGTATTACATTTTTATACAATTTTAATGAGCTATTTTTCAGTAAAATTAAACTTTGAGCCTCTTCATTTTTGGGTCACACTTGAAATACAACTTTATTTTGTTTTTAGGAAAATTACTGTAATATATTTTTGTTCAATAATGTTTTTGGATTATTATTTAGCATTTTGAGCTGATTTTATGGTAGTATTACATTTTTAATCTGCTATTTTTCCAGTAAAATTAAACTTTGAGCCTCTTCATTTTTGGGTCACACTTCAAATACAACTTAATTTTGTGTTTTAGGAAAATTAATGTAATATATTTTTGTTCAATAATGTTTTTTGATTATTATTTAGCATTTTGAGCTGATTTTATGGTAGTATTACATTTTTAATGTGCTATTTTTCCAGTAAAATTAAACTTTGAGCCTCTTCATTTTTGGGTCACACTTGAAATACAACTTTATTTTGTTTTTTTAGGAAAATGTATGTAATATATTTTTGTTCAATAATGTTTTTGGATTATTATTTAGCATTTTGAGCTGATTTTATGGTAGTATTACATTTTTAATGTGCTATTTTTCCAGTAAAATTAAACTTTGAGTCTCTTCATTTTTGGGTCACACTTGAAATACAACTTCATTTTGTTTTTTAGGAAATTACTGTAATATATTTTTATTCAATAATGTTTTCTGATTATTATTTAGCATTTTGAGCTGATTTTATGGTAGTATTACATTTTTAATGTGCTATTTTTCCAGTAAAATTAAACTTTGAGCCTCTTCATTTTTGGGTCACACTTGAAATACAACTTTGTTTTGTTTTTTTGGAAAATTAATTTAATATAGTTTTGTTCAATAATGTTTTTTGATTATTATTTTGCATTTTGAGCTGATTTTATGGTAGTATTACATTTTTTAAAACTTTTAATGAGCTATTTTTCCAGTAAAATTAAACTTTGAGCCTCTTCATTTTTGGGTCACACTTGAAATACAACTTAATTTTGTGTTTTAGGAAAATTAATGTAATATATTTTTGTTCAATAATGTTTTTTGATTATTATTTAGCATTTTGAGCTGATTTTATGGTAGTATTACATTTTTATGCAATTTTAATGAGCTATTTTTCAATAAAATTAAACTTTGAGCCTCTTCATTTTTGGGTCACACTTGAAATACAACTTTATTTTGTTTTTTAGGAAAATTAATGTAATATATTTTTGTTCAATAATGTTTTTGGATTATTATTTAGCATTTTGAGCTGATTTTATGGTAGTATTACATTTTTATGCAATTTTAATGAGCTATTTTTCCAGAAAAATGAAACTTTGAGCCTCTTCATTTTTGGGTCAAACTTGAAATACAACTTTATTTAGTTTTTAGGAAAATTACTGTAATATATTTTTGTTCAATAATGTTTTTGGATTATTATTTAGCATTTTGAGCTGATTTTATGGTAGTATTACATTTTTATGCAATTTTAATGAGCTATTTTTCCAGAAAAATGAAACTTTGAGCCTCGTCATTTTTGGGTCACACTTGAAATACAACTTTATTTTGTTTTTAGGAAAATTACTGTAATATATTTTTGTTCAATAATGTTTTTGGATTATTATTTAGCATTTTGAGCTGATTTTATGGTAGTATTACATTTTTATACAATTTTAATGAGCTATTTTTCCAGAAAAATTAAACTTTGAGCCTCTTCATTTTTGGGTCACACTTGAAATACAACTTCATTTTGTGTTTTAGGAAAATTAATGTAATATATTTCTATTCAATAATGTTTTTTGATGATTATTTAGCGTTTTGAGCTGATTTTATGGTAGTATTACATTTTTATACAATTTTAATGAGCTATTTTTCCAGAAAAATTAAACTTTGAGCCTCTTCATTTTTGGGTCACACTTGAAATACAACTTCATTTTGTGTTTTAGGAAAATTAATGTAATATATTTCTATTCAATAATGTTTTTTGATGATTATTTAGCATTTTGAGCTGATTTTATGGTAGTATTACATTTTTATACAATTTTAATGAGCTATTTTTCCAGAAAAATTAAACTTTGAGCCTCTTCATTTTTGGGTCACACTTGAAATACAACTTTATTTTGTTTTTTAGGAAAATTAATGTAATATATTTTTGTTCAATAATGTTTTTTGATTATTATTTAGCATTTTGAGCTGATTTTATGGTAGTATTACATTTTTATACAATGTTAATGAGCTATTTTTCCAGTAAAATTAAACTTTGAGTCTCTTCATTTTTGGGTCACACTTGAAATACAACTTGATTTTGTTTTTTTATGGAAAATTAATGTAATATTTTTGTTCAATAATGTTTTTTGATTATTATTTAGCATTTTGAGCTGATTTTATGGTAGTATTACATTTTTATACAATTTTAATTAGCTATTTTTCCAGTAAAATTAAACTTTGAGTCTCTTCATTTTTGGGTCACACTTGAAATACAACTTTATTTTGTTTTTTAGGAAATTAATGTAATATATTTTTGTTCAATAATGTTTTTGCATTATTATTTAGCATTTTGAGCTGATTTTATGGTAATATTACATTTTTATACAATTTTAATGAGCTATTTTTCAGTAAAATTAAACTTTGAACCTCCTCATTTTTGGGTCACACTTGAAATACAACTTTATTTTGTTTTTTAGGAAAATTAATGTAATATATTTTTGTTCAATAATGTTTTTTGATTATTATTTAGCATTTTGAGCTGATTTTATGGTAATATTACATTTTTATACAATTTTAATGAGCTATTTTTGCAGAAAATTTAAACTTTGAGCCTCTTCATTTTTGGGTCACACTTGAAATACAACTTTATTTTGTTTTTTAGGAAAATTAATGTAATATATTTCTATTCAATAATGTTTTTTGATTATTATTTAGTATTTTGAGCTGATTTTATGGTAGTATTACATTTTTATACAATTTTAATTAGCTATTTTTCAGTAAAATTAAACTTTGAGCCTCTTCATTTTTGGGTCACACTTGAAATACAACTTTATTTTGTTTTTTAGGAAAATTAATGTAATATATTTTTGTTCAATAATGTTTTTGGATTATTATTTAGCATTTTGAGCTGATTTTATGGTAGTATTACATTTTTATACAATTTTAATGAGCTATTTTTCCAGAAAAATGAAACTTTGAGCCTCTTCATTTTTGGGTCACACTTGAAATACAACTTTATTTTGTTTTTAGGAAAATTACTGCAATATATTTTTGTTCAATAATGTTTTTGGATTATTATTTAGCATTTTGAGCTGATTTTATGGTAGTATTACATTTTTATACAATTTTAATGAGCTATTTTTCCAGAAAAATTAAACTTTGAGCCTCTTCATTTTTGGGTCACACTTGAAATACAACTTCATTTTGTGTTTTAGGAAAATTAATGTAATATATTTCTATTCAATAATGTTTTTTGATTATTATTTAGCATTTTGAGCTGATTTTATGGTAGTATTACATTTTTATACAATTTTAATGAGCTATTTTTCCAGTAAAATTAAACTTTGAGCCTCTTCATTTTTGGGTCACACTTGAAATACAACTTTATTTTGTTTTTTAGGAAAATTAATGTAATATATTTTTGTTCAATAATGTTTTTTGATTATTATTTAGCATTTTGAGCTGATTTTATGGTAGTATTACATTTTTATACAATTTTAATGAGCTATTTTTTTAGGAAAATTAAACTTTGAGCCTCTTTATTTTTGGGTCACACTTGAAATACAACTTGATTTTGTTTTTTTATGGAAAATTAATGTAATATATTTTTGTTCAATAATGTTTTTTGATTATTATTTAGCATTTTGAGCTGATTTTATGGTAGTATTACATTTTTAATGTGCTATTTTTCCAGTAAAATTAAACTTTGAGCCTCTTCATTTTTGGGTCACACTTGAAATACAACTTTATTTAGTTTTTTAGGAAAATTAATGTAATATATTTTTGTTCAATAATGTTTTTTGATTATTATTTAGCATTTTGAGCTGATTTTATGGTAGTATTACATTTTTAAAAACTTTTAATAAGCTATTTTTCCAGTAAAATTAAACTTTGAGCCTCTTCATTTTTGGGTCACACTTGAAATACAACTTTATTTTGTTTTTTAGGAAAATTAATGTAATATATTTTTGTTCAATAATGTTTCTTGATTATTATTTAGCATTTTGAGCTGATTTTATGGTAGTATTACATTTTTAAAAACTTTTAATAAGCTATTTTTCCAGTAAAATTAAACTTTGAGCCTCTTCATTTTTGGGTCACACTTGAAATACAACTTTATTTTGTTTTTTAGGAAAATTACTGTAATGTATTTTTGTTCAATAATGTTTTTTGATTATTATTTAGCATTTTGAGCTGATTTTATGGTAGTATTACATTTTTAAAAACTTTTAATAAGCTATTTTTCCAGTAAAATTAAACTTTGAGCCTCTTCATTTTTGGGTCACACTTGAAATACAACTTTATTTTGTTTTTTAGGAAAATTACTGTAATGTATTTTTGTTCAATAATGTTTTTTGATTATTATTAAGCATTTTGAGCTGATTTTATGGTAGTTTTACCATTTTATGCAATTTTAATGAGCTATTTTTCCAGTAAAATTAAACTTTGAGCCTCTTCATTTTTGGGTCACACTTGAAATACAACTTTATTTTGTTTTTTAGGAAAATGTATGTAATATATTTTTGTTCAATAATGTTTTTTGATTATTATTTAGCATTTTGAGCTGATTTTATGGTAGTATTACATTTTTATGCAATTTTAATGAGCTATTTTTCCAGAAAAATTAAACTTTGAGTCTCTTCATTTTTGGGTCAAACTTGAAATACAACTTTATTTTGTATTTTAGGAAAATTAATGTAATATATTTTTGTTCAATAATGTTTTTTGATTATTATTTAACATTTTGAGCTGATTTTATGGTAGTATTACATTTTTATACAATTTTAATTAGCTATTTTTCCAGAAAAATTAAACTTTGAGTCTCTTCATTTTTGGGTCAAACTTGAAATACAACTTTATTTTGTTTTTTTAGGAAATTAATGTAATATATTTTTGTTCAATAATGTTTTTGCATTATTATTTAGCATTTTGAGCTGATTTTATGGTAATATTACATTTTTATACAATTTTAATGAGCTATTTTTCAGTAAAATTAAACTTTGAACCTCCTCATTTTTGGGTCACACTTGAAATACAACTTTATTTTGTTTTTTAGGAAAATTAATGTAATATATTTTTGTTCAATAATGTTTTTTGATTATTATTTAGCATTTTGAGCTGATTTTATGGTAATATTACATTTTTATACAATTTTAATGAGCTATTTTTGCAGAAAATTTAAACTTTGAGCCTCTTCATTTTTGGGTCACACTTGAAATACAACTTTATTTTGTTTTTTAGGAAAATTAATGTAATATATTTCTATTCAATAATGTTTTTTGATTATTATTTAGCATTTTGAGCTGATTTTATGGTAGTATTACATTTTTATACAATTTTAATTAGCTATTTTTCAGTAAAATTAAACTTTGAGCCTCTTCATTTTTGGGTCACACTTAAAATACAACTTTATTTTGTTTTTTAGGAAAATTAATGTAATATATTTTTGTTCAATAATGTTTTTGGATTATTATTTAGCATTTTGAGCTGATTTTATGGTAGTATTACATTTTTATGCAATTTTAATGAGCTATTTTTCCAGAAAAATGAAACTTTGAGCCTCTTCATTTTTGGGTCACACTTGAAATACAACTTTATTTTGTTTTTAGGAAAATTACTGTAATATATTTTTGTTCAGTAATGTTTTTGGATTATTATTTTGCATTTTGAGCTGATTTTATGGTAGTATTACATTTTTATACAATTTTAATGAGCTATTTTTCCAGAAAAATTAAACTTTGAGCCTCTTCATTTTTGGGTCACACTTGAAATACAACTTCATTTTGTGTTTTAGGAAAATTAATGTAATATATTTCTATTCAATAATGTTTTTTGATTATTATTTAGCATTTTGAGCTGATTTTATGGTAGTATTACATTCTTATACAATTTTAATGAGCTATTTTTCCAGTAAAATTAAACTTTGAGCCTCTTCATTTTTGGGTCACACTTGAAATACAACTTTATTTTGTTTTTTAGGAAAATTAATGTAATATATTTTTGTTCAATAATGTTTTTTGATTATTATTTAGCATTTTGAGCTGATTTTATGGTAGTATTACATTTTTATACAATTTTAATGAGCTATTTTTTTAGTAAAATTAAACTTTGAGCCTCTTCATTTTTGGGTCACACTTGAAATACAACTTGATTTTGTTTTTTTATGGAAAATTAATGTAATATATTTTTGTTCAATAATGTTTTTTGATTATTATTTAGCATTTTGAGCTGATTTTATGGTAGTATTACATTTTTAATGTGCTATTTTTCAGTAAAATTAAACTTTGAGCCTCTTCATTTTTGGGTCACACTTGAAATACAACTTTATTTTGTTTTTTAGGAAAATTACTGTAATATATTTTTGTTCAATAATGTTTTTTGATTATTATTTATCATTTTGAGTTGATTTTATGGTAGTATTACATTTTTATACAATTTTAATGAGCTATTTTTCCAGAAAAATTAAACTTTGAGCCTCTTCATTTTTGGGTCACACTTAAAATACAACTTTATTTTGATTTTTAGGAAAATTACTGTAATATATTTTTGTTCAATAATGTTTCTTGATTATTATTTAGCATTTTGAGCTGATTTTATGGTAGTATTACATTTTTAAAAACTTTTAATAAGCTATTTTTCCAGTAAAATTAAACTTTGAGCCTCTTCATTTTTGGGTCACACTTGAAATACAACTTTATTTTGTTTTTTAGGAAAATTACTGTAATGTATTTTTGTTCAATAATGTTTTTTGATTATTATTTAGCATTTTGAGCTGATTTTCTGGTAGTATTACATTTTTAAAAACTTTTAATAAGCTATTTTTCCAGTAAAATTAAACTTTGAGCCTCTTCATTTTTGGGTCACACTTGAAATACAACTTTATTTTGTTTTTTAGGAAAATGTATGTAATATATTTTTGTTCAATAATGTTTTTTGATTATTATTTAGCATTTTGAGCTGATTTTATGGTAGTATTACATTTTTATGCAATTTTAATGAGCTATTTTTCCAGAAAAATTAAACTTTGAGTCTCTTCATTTTTGGGTCAAACTTGAAATACAACTTTATTTTGTATTTTAGGAAAATTAATGTAATATATTTTTGTTCAATAATGTTTTTTGATTATTATTTAACATTTTGAGCTGATTTTATGGTAGTATTACATTTTTATACAATTTTAATGAGCTATTTTTCCAGAAAAATTAAACTTTGAGTCTCTTCATTTTTGGGTCAAACTTGAAATACAACTTTATTTTGTATTTTAGGAAAATTAATGTAATATATTTTTGTTCAATAATGTTTTTTGATTATTATTTAGCATTTTGAGTTGATTTTATGGTAGTATTACATTTTTAATGTGCTATTTTTCCAGTAAAATTAAACTTTGAGCCTCTTCATTTTTGGGTCACACTTGAAATACAACTTTATTTTGATTTTTAGGAAAATTAATGTAATATATTTTTGTTCAATAATGTTTTTTGATTATTATTTAGCATTTTGAGTTGATTTTATGGTAGTATTACATTTTTAATGTGCTATTTTTCCAGTAAAATTAAACTTTGAGCCTCTTCATTTTTGGGTCACACTTGAAATACAACTTTATTTTGATTTTTAGGAAAATTAATGTAATATATTTTTGTTCAATAATGTTTTTTGATTATTATTTAGCATTTTGAGCTGATTTTATGGTAGTATTACATTTTTATACAATTTTAATGAGCTATTTTTCCAGAAAAATTAAACTTTGAGCCTCTTCATTTTTGGGTCACACTTGAAATACAACTTTATTTTGTTTTTTAGGAAAATTAATGTAATATATTTTTGTTCAATAATGTTTTTTGATTATTATTTAGCATTTTGAGTTGATTTTATGGTAGTATTACATTTTTAATGAGCTATTTTTCCAGAAAAATTAAACTTTGAGCCTCTTCATTTTTGGGTCACACTTGAAATACAACTTTATTTTGTTTTTTAGGAAAATGTATGTAATATATTTTTGTTCAATAATGTTTTTTGATTATTATTTAGCATTTTGAGTTGATTTTATGGTAGTATTACATTTTTATACAATTTTAATGAGCTATTTTTCCAGAAAAATTAAACTTTGAGTCTCTTCATTTTTGGGTCAAACTTGAAATACAACTTTATTTTGTATTTTAGGAAAATTAATGTAATATATTTTTGTTCAATAATGTTTTTTGATTATTGTTTAGCATTTTGAGCTGATTTTATGGTAGTATTACATTTTTATACAATTTTAATGAGCTATTTTTCCAGAAAAATGAAACTTTGAGCCTCTTCATTTTTGGGTCACACTTGAAATACAACTTTATTTTGTTTTTTAGGAAAATTAATGTAATATTTTTGTTCAATAATGTTTTCTGATTATTATTTAGCATAGAAGCAACATTTTTTTAACCCCTTAACCCTGAGTTATACAAACCAAACAATAAATAAATAAATAAATAAAGCCCCTTAATAGATTATTATAGTGTATGTGAATTATGTACAGAATAAACTTTTCAGAGTTTAGAAACAAAGTAAATAAATAAAAATGTACATTGTGGACATTTATATCAGCGAACAAAACATGTCTAATATAAGTTCAGTACATTCAGTGACATACTGGTACTCAATACACTTCTGATCAAAATCAAGCCACAGATTGGGCGACTACAGAAGAAGAGTTCAAATAATCTGTAAAAAAAAGTTCAATAAAATAATTAAAAAACTAATAAAAGGGTCCCAAGTGTCAGAAAATATGCCAGTATTGCCGTTTATTATGTGCCTAATTTTCTCCAAATGAATGAATCTCCTAACATCTCATAACCAGTCGTCCAAAGATGGAGGAAGATTTTGTTTCCGTAGCAGAAGAATACGCCGTCTCTAGCTAATATGATGGAAAAGCAAAAGTGTTTGCAAAACATCCGGGCAAACCTGTGACATTCGGAGGAAGTCAAAAAAGTGCAACCAAAGGACGAGGCTCGATCCGTGTCTTTGTCACAGAGGAAAAACTTTTACAAATTGAGAGCCAAAAAGAAGTTATGATGGGCATCACCAAAACATTTGTGTTACAGTAAGTCTGCAGGGGTCTGATGACAACGATCACATACAGGATCAACAACTCACCAAATCCTTGCCAGACTCACTTCTGTCCAATAAATTTGATGAATATATTTTAATTGGATGAGACTTTGTTGTGCACAAACAGAGGAGGTGATTCAAAGTGCTTTACCTAAAAGGAAGTAGAATAATCATAAAAACAATAATCACAACAATAAAACGAAACAAAAAAAATTAAAAACTTTTAAAATGATTAAAAAAAATATTTAAAATAAATTTAAGACAGTTAAAAATAGAAAAGGATTATACACAGTGCAGTCAGTTATTATTTTGTGATGATTATCTTGATGGAGAAAATGTGTTTCACACCTTTATCAGAAACGTCATTACGTTCTTATGGACCTGGTATCACGCCAAGACGTGACATAATCACGTTGGTCCACTTTGGAAAACGTGTAGTTGTCACGGTTTAACCTCCTCAGACGTGAAACTTACACGTTTTGTGTTAACATGTTTCGTGGAGAAATACCCGGATGTTGACACGCAATAGCCGTAAAAATCTTAAAAGCCACGACTTATTTTGTTTCTTATTAGACCGATAGAATGGAATATTGCTGTACTGACGATCAGGGAGCATACAAGTCCACGTTAAGAAAGGAGACAAACGTGCCCTACACTTTTTTATTATTATTTTCAAGGTGAAAATTATTAATTTGCCCTGATCCACGCCGAAAAAAATCGTGTAAGTGTCACGTTTTAATGAAGTAAAACCTTACTGTCATATGAGTCAAACATGCAACCAGAGGCTTGATTTCGTTTCTTTTCTTGCTTTCCCAGCTGCTTGACACCTCGCTAAAAACGATGTATTAAATCGATGTTAAATCATGTTAACCACAACCTTTTAATTACGCAACCTAGTTCCGTTGCTTAGCAACTATAGGAAACAATTACAATAAGTTCAGTACCACCTTAGTGCTTACAGATTAGGAGACATTAGTATGTGTTTACTGCATTTGTAATGTTATACTTTTAATTCAGAGAAGAAAAATGTTGCTGCGTTGGGTAAAATACATTAGTAGTGCAAACTCTCTCCAAACGTGATAACTACACGATTTAAAATACCCGGATGTAAGTGATTACGTGATGTCACCACAGTTTGCTAAAGTTTAATTTAAAGAACGGGGGGAAACACGGAATAACTATTTCACAGAATTAATACCCTCAAATTTGAAACTTGCATGTTTTTCCAGCTGTGGAAGTTCAGGGAAAATACCCGTTAATGCCCGTTAACGATGACATTAAACACTGCCCCTTGCGGCCACGACTTCCTCTTCTTCGAACCTCGTCAAGCAGGTAAGACGTGTTGACATTAATCTGTACAACAATGTAATTATATATTTTAGTTAAATCATAACATGTTTAGTAGCATCGTGAGGTTGTCTATGCTGTTTGGCGTGTCCTTGTATGATGTTGCATTAATATTGATACATTCATACATTAATAATAATAATAAAACAAAATAATAAAATATATATAGTGCCGAGTAGCCAGGCTGGTATTCGCATTGCTTAGCTTGCTAAGTGCTATTGACATGGAGCAACTCTATGCTCCTGCCAAATTCCAGCTTTGTTTTGAAATTAAAGTACAAATAAGTAAAGGGTAATTGTAACATAGTTACGTATCCAGAGTCAGACAGTATTGGAAAGCTATAAACTTTTTATGTTGACCTTACTGTATATCAGTAACCTTAGGTTAAGAGCAACGTTGGTTATTAGGATTCACCAAGAATACATGGCCCATTCAATGAGAATATGAAAATTGGTGAATACAAGCCTAATACATGATTAATAATGCTTAATGCAGGCCTTATTAGGCTCTAATACAGACACATATTAGTTATGTGTTAATTGCTAACATTTATTCTCTAAACTAAAGTGTTACCTTAATTTCATCAGACAGTTAAACTTAAATATTTTATCAGTTAATCATTTAAAACATTTCAATTTATTTGATTAGAGCTCTTGTTTAAAACGGATCAATTCTGGGTGCATCAAATACGGTTTTATAATTGACTATATGATTGGCACATGACCGTTGTATTGCTATTTTCACTAACTGTCCCTTCTAACAGGCTGAACAGTAGGCCCTGACCATAATATACAAGTATAAAGTAGGCTATAAACTCATCATCAAATAGGATGGTAATAGACTAACTATGCTGTAAGGGCACTGCCATACTTAATTTAACCAGTAGTTGATTGTCTAGTGTTCTCATTCCATATTTTTACCCTCATCCTGCAGCCCCCTGGGACATCATGCCCTGATGTTAGCCTGATGTTAGTGTCTAACCAGCCAAAGACCAGAAAAATTAGGAAACTTTTATATCATTTTATTGTATTATTAATGTGAAACCCATGTTTCTAATGTTTCTTTCCAAAAAGATATGCCAGGACCAGGATAAACAACAAAGAAATGTGTGTCTTGTTCTGTGTCACTCAATGTGGCATGCAAGACATGCAAGAACTGCAAATCAGCGCAGCCCCACAAGCTGCAGTTAAAAAAAAAATTGGAAAAATTTGATTGTAAATCAAAAACATGGGCCCAGGCCCAGAAAAAAAATAAAACGTCATCGCACCTAATGGATGAAGCTTCTTTGTTGGTATGTTATAGACTGCATTTACTTTTACCTTTTGGCTTGCATGCATAAGTAATGAAACACCTGTATTTTTAGTTTTAGGTTTACACTGATTTGACTGTAGCTTATTATAATTAAGTAAAGATCTTCTAAATGAATAATCACTGTGAAAACTTCTACTTGCTGATCGCAAAATTCTAAATTCTTCAGCGAAATGGCTCTTTAGCAAATGTTACAGTGTAGGGCCTGAATACGTATGCAAGCAGCAATATGTCATAATGATAGTATACAAAAAACTTGCTTTTACTGACTCTGAAATGTCGTAGAGCATAAATGTTCGGGAATAATGCATATTTTGCTTTACTCTTGTTGGAAGCTGGAAAGGTTTCAGGCCCTTGGCTCCAGGGCGGTGTTATTTATATCCCGCCCTGGAATCAAAACATGGACCAATGAGGTGCTTCTGCCCAGGTGTGAGGTAACTGAGGCTGCATCGGTCTGTCTTAAGAGAATGGAGGCACTGTTTGAATTCGTTGTTCAAGGTATTGTTGTATGTTAAAGTAAAACAAGACATAAGTGGATAAATAGTTTATTTTTTGGTGAAATAGCAGTAATGCCATATTGAAATCAATTAAACACTTTAATTATATGGTGTTATTGAAATATTATTTTGTTTGACTTCTGTTAATACTAGGTTGGATCCAATCAGGGATAGCAGCAGCAGAGATCCCACAGACTACTGTGGACAACTCACTGGCCACATCAGGTAATATGCTTAGGTGTTGCATAGTTGCATAATGTACTGATATTCCACCAGATGTACTGAATTTCACTCTAGACAGTTTGTAATTTTACAATTTGTACTACTGTTTGCTGAGCACTGTGTTGTTTTCAGGTCATTATGGATTTGACTGCTTCATAGTTTCATCCTGTCTTAGTGCTGATTACTATACATCATTGATGTTATGCTTTTTTCCCAGCTAACATTCTCCAAATATTCAGTGTTGGTTATGGGAACATAAAAAATGTCCAGTTTTCTGGACATTAGAGGGACATTTTTAAAAGATATGATGTTCTTTCAACTCTCAAACGTTCTTTCAACTTAATTTTGATTTAAAACTCAACATTCTAGGAACGCTGATTTGTAACGTTCCAACAGCATAAAAATATCCAGTTGCCGTAATGTCAGTAGAATGTTATTTAAGGTTTAGTATGATGTTCCTGAAACATGCATTCAATCATTCAAACACCTGCTTTGAACAAGCACTGAAAGAAAGAGAAATAAGAACACAAATTTCAGCCACAGCCTTCAATCTCTCAAGATCTGATTAAACAACTCCACAAATAGCATTACCAGCTTCACTTACAGTATTACTAACCAGATTGACTTTATTTCTGCCAGATGTCTACAGCAGTTCTTATTGAGAATTGACAGGTTTAGATGTTGATGTTTCTTATGGAAAATGTTAAGTTTGAGGTCACCATCCTGGAGATCTGTGTTTGCTTTAGTTGGGCTCTTGACCCTTGGCTTTTGTTGAGTTGCTTCTTTTGCAGTAATTGCAGGTGTTTTCAAAAAACATTAGGTAACATTTACTAACATTAAGGTGTGAGACACTGCAGGTGAATAGGGTAAATAAATAATAGTTATCACCTTACTTACCCAGTTGATTGATTATATTGATAATTGCAAAAATTTTTTTGCATTACAAGTTTTCTAAAATCTTTTAGGTTTTAATATGCAAATGATACATTATTTAAAGAAATATGCGCTAATTTGCATACATTTCTAGTACAAAAATTTAAACACTGGATGAAGTCAGTTTCAAAATTCTTGTTTAATTTTTTTTGACATATTAGAGTCAAATGTTTTTACAGGGGGAATTTTGGGTATATCATTTTGTCACACCATAATTCATAAAATACTTAAAACAGGCAGAAAACAATATATTTTCAAAATTTTTAGGAGAATAGAATGTTGTATAAAATCAAGCAAATTATATATGAACAAATCCCTCTGTAAAAACCTTCAGGATATAGAAAGAAATAAAAATGTAAAGTTTGGTGTGTGTAAGAAAACAGCCTTTAAAAATGTGTAATGTAATTGAAATCTATTGAAACAAATAGATAAAGTGCTATAAAATAAACACTTAACAGTGTCTTTTGGATGTTTTCTTTCCACTAGTCTGAAAAAACACTTTATGAAAAACCAAAAAGCAGAATCTTAAAATTGAGAGGTGCATGAAAAAAAATGGTTTTGCCTGCATTGTCTTCCCTTAAGGAAACATGGACATCTTTATGTTGTTGGAATGTTACAAATCAACATTCCTAGAATGTTGAATTTTAAATCAAAATTAAGTTGAAAGAACATTTGAGGAACATCATACCTTTTTAAAACGTTCCCCTAACTGACATTTTTTATGTTCCCAGAACCAACACTGAATATTTGCAGAATGTTCTTATGACAAAATTTACTTCATAAACTTTATATTTCTTTTATAGTTTTATATTCTTGTTGTTGTTTGTTACACTTAAGCTTAAGCTTCATTGACTAACTATATGTTTTTAGTTCACACCGTCTTTCATTGTTTCTTACATCATCATCCCATACTCTTGCCATCCCTACCTCTCCAGCCCCTACTCTTGCCATTCCTACCTCTCCAGCCTCTACTCTTGCCATTCCTACCTCTCCAGCCTCTACTCTTGCCATTCCTACCTCTCCAGCCTCTACTCTTGCCATTCCTACCCCTCCAGCCTCTACTCTTGCCATTCCTACCTCTTCAGCCTCTACTCTTGCCATTCCTACCCCTCCAGCCTCTACTCTTGCCATTCCTACCTCTTCAGCCTCTACTCTTGCCATTCCTACCCCTCCAGCCTCTACTATTGCCATTCCTACCTTTCCAGCCTCTACTCTTGCCATTCCTACCTCTTCAGCCTCTACTCTTGCCATTCCTACCTCTTCAGCCTCTACTCTTGCCATTCCTACCTCTCCAGCCTCTACTCTTGCCATTGCTACCCCTCCAGCCTCTACTCTTGCCATTCCTACCTCTCCAGCCTCTACTCTTGCCATTGCTACCCCTCCAGCCTCTACTCTTGCCATTCCTACCTCTCCAGCCTCTACTCTTGCCATTCCTACCTCTCCAGCCTCTACTCTTGCCATTGCTACCCCTCCAGCCTCTACTCTTGCCATTCCTACCTCTCCAGCCTCTACTCTTGCCATTGCTACCCCTCCAGCCTCTACTCTTGCCATTGCTACCCCTCCAGCCTCTACTCTTGCCATTCCTACCTCTCCAGCCTCTACTCTTGCCATTGCTACCCCTCCAGCCTCTACTCTTGCCATTCCTACCTCTCCAGCCCCTACTCTTGCCATTCCTACCCCTCCAGCCTCTACTATTGCCATTCCTACCTCTCCAGCCCCTACTCTTGCCATTCCTACCCCTCCAGCCTCTACTATTGCCATTCCTACCTTTCCAGCCTCTACTCTTGCCATTGCTACCCCTCCAGCCTCTACTCTTGCCATTCCTACCTCTCCAGCCTCTACTCTTGCCATTCCTACCTCTCCAGCCCCTACTCTTGCCATTCCTACCCCTCCAGCCTCTACTATTGCCATTCCTACCTCTCCAGCCTCTACTCTTGCCATTGCTACCCCTCCAGCCTCTACTCTTGCCATTCCTACCTCTCCAGCCTCTACTCTTGCCATTCCTACCTCTCCAGCCCCTACTCTTGCCATTCCTACCTCTCCAGCCTCTACTCTTGCCATTCCTACCTCTTCAGCCTCTACTCTTGCCATTCCTACCCCTCCAGCCTCTACTATTGCCATTCCTACCTTTCCAGCCTCTACTCTTGCCATTCCTACCTCTTCAGCCTCTACTCTTGCCATTCCTACCTCTCCAGCCTCTACTATTGCCATTCCTACCCCTCCAGCCTCTACTATTGCCATTGCTACCCCTCCAGCCTCTACTCTTGCCATTCCTACCTCTCCAGCCTCTACTATTGCCATTCCTACCCCTCCAGCCTCTACTATTGCCATTGCTACCCCTCCAGCCTCTACTCTTGCCATTCCTACCCCTCCAGCCTCTACTATTGCCATTGCTACCCCTCCAGCCCCTACTCTTGCCATCCCTAATCCTGGAGGAAACAAGCGGAAGAAGAAGAATGGTGGGTGTATATATATATAAAAATATATATGTTTTATATTTTTATATAATAGTTTTATATTCTTGTTGTTCTGTTTGTTACACTTAAGCTTAAGCTTCATTGACTAACTATATGTTTTTATTTCACACTGTCTTTCATTGTTTCATACATCATCAGCCCCTACTCATCCCATTGCTACCCCTCCGGCTTCTACTCTTGTCATTGCTACCCCTCCAGCCCCTACTGTTGCCGTTCCTACCTTTCCAGCCTCTGCTCTTGCAATTCCTACCCCTCCAGCCCCTACTGTTGCCATTCCCACCCCTCCAGCCCCTATTCTTGCCATCCCTACTCCTGGAGGAAACAAGCGGAAGAAGAAGAAGAATGGTGGGTGTATATATATTTTTTTAAATATGCTAATTTATTTTTTGAGTCCAAGAATCTAATGATTGTTTTGCTTTAGAAATGAATGTACATTTCACCAAAAACAAATTGTGTATTTCAGATTGCTCCCACAGCACCCAGGACGTATACAAGGGCGATGTTTTGAAGGAACGAGTCAGAGAGGTTGGTCAGGCATTGCAGTAGAACATTAAAGAATGGATGTTATTGCAGAGTTAGCACTGAACTTATTAACATGTATCACTTATCTACATTGCACATGATATAATATGATATGATATGATGACATTTTACATTTGTGGTTATTGTACATAGTATAGTTATTGTATGCAGACCGATATCGTATACTGTGTGTGGACAACTTAACCCATTTAATCCCTCCAGTCAGTATATTGATCTGTAAAAAGTTTTCATTTATAAAGCTCTAAAAACCTTACTGACTGATGTTTTAGTGCACTTCTTACAAATATGGAAAAAATAAAGGGTCTTAATTAAATATGTGCAGTTTCACATGATTCGTGCAAATTGTCACATGACCAGAGGAGTTTATTTCCTTTGTGCACCTTGAGAAGATGATAAGTGCATCAAAGCTCCAAAATGAAAGGATAGTAAAGTATGTTAACATAAAGATATGACAAAGATTTTTGGTAAACATTATCTTTAAGGTTTATGGATTAATATATGAATTCACATATATTCAGTTTTGTTGAGTGTGGTCATAGAATGAGTAAATGATGTTGATGGTCAAAATAGTGACCGGTGGGATAAGTCAACATACCCGTTTAATCCCAAATTTTTCCCAGACATGAAAATATCCAAATGATGTGTCATTAGTAACCCTTTGAAATAATCAATAATGATTTTTTTGGAAAAGTGTGTGAAAAATTGTGTTTTATAGTCACAATTGTGAGCAAAGGGATAATGTGTGTACTGAATTAACATATTTCTGCAGTCATAAAAATTGTCATATATCTTAGCCCAGCTATTTTAAACAGTTTGATCACATTGCAGGGTTACTATTAAGAATTCAAAAAAATTGCAACATTTTAGTGTCATTTTCACTAACAACTGCAGTTGAATTTATATTGTATACTTAAAAGTGTCCAAAATAAAAAGACTTATTTATAAAAGTGTCTTGATAGATATTGCATGTGTAAACCTGCTTAACTATTTTAAAGTGTAAACCTACAGATTATGAATTATAGATTGTTACTTACAGTTATTAGGGTTTTTTAAATGCTTTTGCTTCGTCATTAGGGGGTATTGTGTGTAGATTGATGAGGGGGAAATTTTAAATCAAACTATTTTAACATATGGCTGCAACAAAACAAAAATTGCAAAAATAGTGAAGGGGTCTGAGTTCCTGAATGCACTGTACAGTATATCTACCTTCTTTCAGTTTGTGTAAGTGGTAGTATAGACAACAATCAAACTAAGTTTATATTCTGCTTTTTCTTTAGGGAAGGAAGGAATACCTTCTGAAATGGCACCCTTGCAGTTTACGGTATGTATGGAAATCTTCCTTCCTCTTAAACTCCTTTATGTTTTCAGTGCTGTTTGTTTGTCTGTATGGAGGATTACACAAAAACTACCTGCCTGATTCTTATGAAAGGTGTACCAAGGATATACCCGTGACTTTTTAGAACGGATCCGTCACTAGGCACAGCTTCAAATTTTTCAAAATTGTGCGACACAGCATTTGGCCTTAGCAGAGGTCTGCACTCTTTGAGTGCCCCTTTAGGTGTGCAATTATAAATCTAATATAAAAAGTCACATGCCAGCAAAAAATGCCATTCAGTTGAGTGCCTACACTCTTAAAAATAAAAGTGCTTCACGATGCCATAGAAGAACTTTTTTGTCTAAATGGTTCTATAAAGAACCTTTATCATCTGAAAAAACTTTCTGTTTCACAAAAGGTTATTTGTGACAAAAGGTTCTTCAGATTATAAAAAAGTAAGAAAAAGATGGTTCTTTAAAGAACCTTTGACTGAATGGTTCTTTGTAGAGCAAAAATGGTTCTTATATGGCTGTGAAGAACATTTTAAAGCACCTTTTTTTTAAGATTGTACTTGTTCACAGGTTATACATAAACTTAAAAATCATGTATCATGAACCTGTTTAAGTATGGTGGCAGTAATTCTTCCTCAGGCTGATTTGGGAGGTTTATCTGTGATGATGCTGTCACTGTGAGCACTGAGCAACACCCTCACTCTTCAACATGCGCTGTCCAAAGGCCACGTGTGTGGTGGTGGCTGCCTAACGAATGCATTGCCAGGGCATGCCTTCAAAGCGATCAGGATGAAAGAAAGGGAGGATGGGGGTCAAATGGATTTTATTTACATTAGAAAAAAGTTAAAAATAATTATTTTCTTTTTATGGCCCAAATTCATTTCAGTAGTTAAAAACAAAAAGTGGCAAAAAATGTAATATATGTATGTAAAATAATAAATAAGAATGTATTTGAACTACTAGGGAACTATAGCAATTACCAATTACACTGGTAATTGAGTCTTATTTCTCAAAGGCCCCAAGTTGTACAAAGTAGGGACTCATTAGCCAACATATATAAAATAATGTGGGTTTCACTTTATTTTGATGGTCCCTTTAAAACATGGGCTACACCAAGTTATATCGAAGAAATATTTTGGGATGATTACAAGATTATATTTCAGTTAATCTGTTTCTGCAGGGTTTGTGAAATTGCACTGTACATTGTAGAAAAGCATTAAATATTTATTCATGTGATTTACATAATGTTGGCTATTTTTGTCACCATGTAAGTGATAATGAATGGTGTCAAATGACAACACTCATTTTGTTTACTAGCTTTGTAAGTTGCTGAACTCATGAAGATAATACATATCACTTACTATACACATGCTCTCTGTTTTCATTTCAGTGGAAAAAAATGGAGAAGCACCTGGGTGGAGGAGGATTCCTTCCTTCTGTAGTGTGTGTGAGACTGTGTGAGTGTGTGTAGTTATTAATAAACAGTTGTCAACAGTACAATGCCAAATGTCTTAGTTGGCCTCACTCTTTTAGAATGCACTTTCATATACACACAACACGTTCTGTCAACATTATCTGCGACGGAGGATTCATCACACATTAAAGCTGATATTGTTTTTGGGTACCAGTACTGTTGTCAAATAACAAATAAAAGTCCTTGTTGCAACAGAGTTCTTGTGTTTATGCTGTTTTTTTTCAGTCACCTTCATCATAGGAATATAATCCCCCAGGCTCCGAAGCTGCACCAGCAAATGCAGTAAACATAGCTGTCTGGAACAATGGCTTGGATTAACCTGGACTTGCAACCTGGCATGCAGAAACCATGACAACATCCATACTTCGCTTTATGATTCTTACATGTGTGTTGTACTGATATAAATATAATTTGACTCTCACCTGTTGTGTCAACTTGCATGCAACTAACATAATTTAAAACTACCATTCAGGTAGTTATTAAGTTAAGGAAAATAAACATTGTGTTCCCTCAATATAGGGGTCAAATCTCTTCAACAGAAGATAAAGTGGTAACTTTTAAAAGTGGGTAATTGTCATCTGTAGAGCTGAACATAATCACAATTAAAATGAAAATTGTTAGTTGCCGCCCTGGTCATCTGCATGGAGCCCACAGCCTTTAAGGTACATCTGCATGGAGTATACACACTGTAAAATGTAATAAGTTAACTTTACTTAGAAAAATTGATGTGTTAATTACAAGATAGATTGCTTTAAAAACAATCTACTTTTTTACTTTTCTTCCCTCAAAATCAAATAACCGATTTCATGAAACATTGCTGCATCAATAGAAAGAAACTTACTAAGTTTTTTGTTTTTTTTTTAAATCACCATCAATTTATGAAGTCAGCTTAAGTGATGTTCTCTTAAATATTTCAATTGTATTGAAAGTTCAACATTCAAAATGACTTTTGGAAACTAGTGAAGCAAAGATAACTGCAGACATGGAGGAAATGAGTGAAAAGTCTATTAAGAATTGTCCCACCTCAAAAACCTTTTCATGTTCTGTTGCTATTTTGCACATTACCAACATATTATTGCACTGCTCCCTCTCACTGGTTTATTAATATTGTTGGTTCATTTGAGGTTACTGGAATATTTTACGTGAACTTTACTCAAAGCTGTAAGTAAATTGTTTTACTTGTCTTGAAAGTAGCTGTAACTTAATAAAACCTAGTAAGTATAGCAACTAAGTAAAGATAACTATATCTAAGTAAGGTAAACTATTGGATTTTACAGTGTAAGGTAGGTGACCTATTGACCTCAACGGAGTGAACTAATATATACCAATACAACAAAAGTACTTAGGCTGGGAAAACTGAATGAGATACATGGAGGCAACAGGTTAGCTACTGTGAATACAACCCCATGATACAACCACCAACCCTTAGAGCAGACTGGCAGGTATACGTGTTAGCCAGTTTTCTTTGTCACGCAGGAAGCCGATCACTCCTGCCTTAGGCCTAGTTATCATAAAAAGCTGGTTAATTGGTATGCCTACCTTAGTCTGCGCTGAGTGTGATGGTCGTAGCATGGGGTCATATTCATGGTAGCCTACTGTTGCTTCCACATGGATCAAGGAATATCAGCCCCTACTCTGGCACAACTCTCATGGGTTATTACACGACTCAGTAATGGTCATATCAGTCATTTCTACATAAATCAACGTTTGACACATGTGATGTAAGGCATTTCAATAAACATTTAGAGACCTCTACCAGGTTGTGTGTTGCCAAGAGGCGAAGCCAAAGATTGGAAAAATAACATTCCTAGGGGTCGCTACAGAGTCTGAGTGTGTCAGGAATAATTTCACATCTCTCCCTTACTTTACATCATAGTGGGTCATTATATTAAAAATGTCATTATTCTATGAGGTCTACTTGTAAGAAATGTCAACCCTAGGTCTAAGCTTAATATCGTGCCTATGAACTGCATGAATCAGACAGGCCTCAGCAGGGGTCACATATCAACAACGGAAACATATGTGATATAGACCATTAAGACACACTTATTTGTTGAATTTGAAAGTTCTTGTTATTTTGAATGGCATATTTTAAAGATGGGCAAGGCAGTCCATATTATCTGGTGTGACCAATACAAAGGCCTGTGTGACCTTTGTGCATTTCAGGGGTATTAAACCTAGGTTTAGCATTTCTAACTTACACAGAACAATGAGATTTTGAATTAAACAATTACCTATGATACAAAACAAGGGAATGAGGTGAAATCACACCTCACTCACTCATAGACCCTGTTATGCCCCCTTAGAAATCTAACTTTTCAGATTTCTGGCTCCACCTTCTGTGAACACAGAACCAGCTAGGGGTTTCAAATTTCAAACCCCTGTATCAATACATGTGTCCTATGCCAACATTTCCTAATGTAACTCGTGTGCCCCCACAAGCAGTCTGTATCTAAGTACCTCACAGTTTACAATTAGTTAACAAGCCCATCACGACCATAGTAAGACATTAACAGTCGTCCTTAGCTGATCTTCTGCTTCAGAACTCTGACTTCTGAACACCAAACAACATGGTGGTAAAATGATTGGACAATTATACAAAAGCTAAGACATGACACATGCATAAATCATACGTAAGACAATTTTTACAGCATCTACAGATACTAAACTACTATATTCTAATTCTATTCTTAAAAAAAATTGTCCCTTTTAGACTTTAACTCTATTCATTTACTGCTTGTTCTCTTTTAAAAAAGAGAACACTAGCTTTTCTAATGTTTTTCTAGTCTTTTATTTTTTTATATAATTAAAAAAAAACTTGCTACATGTACTGTGTTAGACTAACAGAGACTTAGCACTTGCATATCATTGTTCTTTTGTTGATTTTGATTGCTTCCATTGTCCTCATTTGTAAGTTGCTTATACATTTTGGATATAATTTTAGTTTGGATAAAAACGTCTGCCTAATAACTTAATTTAAATGTGAACATTGACCATATTTAGGACAGAACCAGCTCTGTGACATAAGAGAATAAGAAGCAAAAAATACTACAAATTTCCACCTGTCACATCTGTATTTGGATAAGATTCAATAAGAACAGCATTACATAAGACTAATGTAATGTAATGTAGTTGCTATAATATCCATAAAGTAGTCTTGGTGTTAGTCATTCAACTACTCATTGTCAGACTATGAATGTTTGAATGTGTTACAGCAGGAACAATTAGGCCTAGCATACAGAGCAGACAAAGCATAACAGCAGAAAAAACACTATAGAAAACTTTTATTTATACAGTCAGTGCCAAGTACATCAGTTTGACCAGTTACAGGGGGTGGGTGAGGACACTCTTCACTCTTCACTCTTCATCTGACACTGAAATAAATTTGCAAGTTGACTATTCAGGCAATGGTATTTTACAAGAAATGAGGGAGGCTATCTATTGAAATGGGTATTGTCCAAAACCACCCAAAGAAATACATCAGGCAAGCAAATGCAAAAACACATGTCAATTCACAAATTAGTCATCTTCAAAATCACTGTCCTCTGAGCTCTAGTATTCAAGTCTTTTACTCTCATCCGGTATCTCCTTGGACCAGTCTTCAGGGTAAAGAGGTCCTAAAGCCAAGCTATATCTTGAGGAAACGACTTGAAACTTCTCCTCCACATCAGCAAGCTTTTCCTGAAGAAGACAGCATAGCCCACAATGCCCCTCTTCAGTTAAACTGCCTAGAAGGAAATATAAAAAAGAAAAGGGAGGCATTAACTGAAGTAATAGAACACTTGCCCCCGGTTTCACAGACAAGGCTTAAGCCTAGTCCTAGACTAAAATGTAAGTCTGAGCTGTTTCAACTGAAATAAAATTGCACTGATTGATCTTAAAATATATCAGTGCCTTTGTTTTGTCTCAAGATGCACACCAGTAATGTTTTTTTCTAAGCATGTTTATAAAAATGACTTAAATGTCCTAATTGAACTATGGCCTAATCCTGGCTTAGTCTAAGCCCTGTCTGTGAAACTGGGCCATTAATTCTTACCCGTTTAGACCCAGACCCAGTTAAGTTAGCTGACATACATTTCTATCTCTGAACAGCAATATAACAGCATTATAAACATGGCACCTCCATACCCTGACAGCAAGCAACTATTGAATCAATGCTAAAAAATTGTTGATTTGTAAAAATACTTGATTAATATCGCTTTTTCACCCACTATTAATGCTGAAAAAATGTTGAAATTTCAACGAACCACCATTGTTGTGATCAGTATTTGCTTTAGTTGGACTCTTGACTCTTTGTACTTTAATGTTAGATTTTCTTTGTTACTTGTAATGATGTGCTTCGTCAATGAAAACTAAGATCCACTGAAATCAGATGGTAGTGACTAATCATTGTGAGGTTATTTAAATAATTGTTTACAAGTGTGTTGGGTTTTTATGTGTGATATTACAATGTGAGATTAAAGCAGTGGTACAGATATCATACTTCTATGAATTAACAGAAAATAATTATTTAATAGTTGAATCAATTAGTGATCAAGAAATAGCGTATGAAACTTAACAATGGTGACAATCAACAAAATAAATTATGCAGAAATGAAATTGCAGCTGATCTGTTTGATGATTGTTGTGGTTTGTATGATGAGTGTTGATGTCTAAATCCTTCTGTATATTGTCACAGTATCTTTGTATTTGTGATTCAGAAAATGTACATCAGCAATGAAAGATCAACTTCAATATTACTTAGTATTACTCCTCAAATTTATTACAGCTTGACACCCATCACAAAAAGTAATCTTTTTAAACATTTCTTTTTTAAAGCATCCAAGTGTTTACATTAAAACACTATTGTAAGCACCGAAAGAGAACTTAACAAAAGGCAAGAGTCAAGAGCCCAACTAAAACAATCACTGATCACAATAATGTTGGTTTGTTGGAAATTAAAAAAAATGTTCAACATTAATTGGGGGTGCAAAAGTGATATTAAATCAATGCCATTAACATTGACAAATCAACTATTTTTAACATTAATTCAATGATTTTTACCTGCTCTCTTGCTACCTGGGTAGTGTTATCCTTTGTTCTGACCACGGTTTCCTCCAGACGTTTCTGCAATCAACTTCCTAATGCTGTCAGCCAGCCCTCTGAGGTAGGTGCAGTGCTGTCTCATCTCCCTAAGAATTAGAATCTTCTCTTCCTGTAGCCGCATCTTTGACATGTATGCATCGAAGATCTTCTTCTTAGTGAGGATGTTTGTGGATTCTAAAATCAAACAAATGAGCCATTCAACAGGATTGACCTGTAAGCTGAAAAACAGTTGTATACATGCCCATTAAGATGCATCATCTGTTTGCTTAATGTAATCCCTCTCCCTCACAGAAATTGTTCCATACCAGTGCTGTGAACCTCCCATGGCCATATTAGAATTTCCTCCCCACTGGCATGGCCCACCACAGAGAGTCGGCTCTCCACCATCTCCTCATTTATACCCTCCTCCTCTGGCACTTGCTCATTGTATTGTTTGATTGCTTCAAAGAGTTTTCTTTTCCCATCCCCCAATTTCCGTCGCCGCAATTGTCGAATCTTGTTGCTGTCTATAATTTCCAAACACATGACAGAAACATAAAATCCAGTCAGGAGATTTGCGAGTCATGTAAATACAATAAATAGATAAGTGAGCAACATACCTGTCTGATTATAGAGGCTTGCTTTTTTTTGATAGACACCCAGACACATGTGCTCTATCGACCGCTGAAGGGTATGTTGGTCACCCTGTCTGGCATCCACAGAATCTTGGGAGGAGACAGAAGCATGTAAACAGACCATCTCTTCAGAATGGGTTATTTATTTATTTCTGATACAGTATTACTGAATTGTTAGTTAGAAGGCATTTGGGACAGAGCCATTTCAGCCTGAGTCAGGTACAGGCTTAGAGACTTGATTCCACAAATTTTCCTGACAGTACATCACTAGCACTATGTCTTGTGATGCATATGCAGTTCACCTAAAACTTGATATCCATTGACACCGTAATGTGTAACAGACGTTACTACAGTAACACTTCCTCAACACTGTTAAGCACACTACACTCTAAAAATAGCTCTTATGCTGAACATGATTCAGTCATGGACAATGGTTCCATGTGAATGAAGCATGAAAAACCAAATACAATAATATCCATGTACGACTAACTAGAATCAGTGGTGTTAATTTAAATGAATGGTTTCGGTTTAACTTCAATTTAAATAAATGGTTTTCTTTTAAATTGACACTCAAATAATCCTACAATTAATGCTTCCTGTTTAGTCCTGTGATGCAACAAACTAGATATTACTTTTCTTTACAGATTTAATGTCCAACATAGTACAAGAGTAAAAAAAAAAATCTCTCAAAGCCCCTTTGCAAAGCATGATGGGAATTAAAAATCAATGTTCACTTGAATCAAGTGAACAGCATCAACAAAGCATTTCGAGTGTATGCTGTGACTGTAAATAGCCTATTACTTTGAACGTCAATACTGTACCATCAGTGGCCCACTGTCTGACGTCATGTACCCACTGCTGCACCATGTTCTCAGGACGCCGAAGTTCACGGCTCAAGTTCTCCAGCCTCTGAGATTCAACCTCAGCCTTACGGACTGCCTACAATGAAAATGCAAACAATCAACTGCCTTTGACATCTTGGACAATATTTTTTTAAAAAAAGGGTGTTACAACAGGAACTTAATTCTGTGTAATGTGGTCAATACCTTGACATATCTGTTGGACAATGCAAGATGAAGGCCATCATGTTTGCGTCTATTCCACCCAATTGCATGTACAGTCAGCATGTCATTGCGAGCTTTTTGAAAACATATTCAGTGTTACTGGGAGGACTATTCAAATTTTAAAATTTTATTCAGATTAAAATAAAGATTTATCTTATGTATTTGCATATAAAGAATGACCAAAGGAATGAAAGACTACTGAAATAATAACTGAAAGAACAAGACATATTTATGAATGCAATAAAGCAGGATCACATACCAGATTTGGTCATGTACTTTGTTGTGAGGGCACAACGAGAAAGGAAACTGTTCACCTCTTCCCCTGCAGTTGTGCCGGCACCCTCCTGATTCCTGCCACTCCAGGCAATCTAACAAATGTGTGAAACAAAGTTATTGGTTAGGGATGCACCAATCTCAGATTGGCCAAGATATAAATGATGCAATCCCATTATTAATAATTAAATTAAATAGCAATAGTAAATAGCATAATAAAGACAATACCTCACACTTAGTTGAATGGGCCTTGGCATGCATGACTGACAGGAACGGCCTCATTTGAAGAAGAGGGCTCAGTTCAGGCATAGAAGCTGAAGTCTTCTGAAGATAGGGCCAGTACTTGCATGAGATGTCAGTGCAGTAGAAATGGATGTTTGTGACTGCCTGAAGCTCCTTCTGCAGGAACAGGGGATATGCAAATATCTCCCCCCTGTACATGTTGAGACCCTTTAGTATCACCCCATGCCTGCAAACAGCTACCTCAAGACCCTCTTCGTCAAGTTTGCTTGCTCTTCTGGCTGTCTCCCTGGCAGCAGACCACTGACTAGCTCCACAGGTGCCTTTTCCTGCAGTCTGCATGAAAAAAAAATAATTTATAATAGACCGCAAAAACAATGCATGTACACAGCAGGGCTACAAACTCTATTAACATTATTAACACTCTTCACTTTACTCCTGATCTCTTCAACAAAAGAGGATACGTCCGCATCTTTGGCAATGAAGATTCCATCAAAGTATGGTTCCTCTGACCTTAATGCAAGCAGAAAATATGCACAGTCAGTGACAGACACTATTTGTTCAGTAGGTTTTAGGTGGTGTGAAACAACTTAAGCCACACTGTTAGACCCTCCCAGGCATTTTTACAGTAATATACTGGCAACACTGTTGCTAGCAAGTTACTGTAAGTAAATCTACAAAAGCTCTTACTGTGGTTTAAATGTTGATTATTTCTGAGACACCATTAGTGTTTTAGAGATTAAGACAGATTTTAATATCAATTTTGCCTGAATGTGCGCTCTAATCATCTTTTGGAAAAGGACACTAACACAAACTGTGACCTCATGTTGGAAAAATTGTCATGAAGTTGTGTGAACCTATCAAATCAATGATGCGCCACAACATAAGTAATTTATAACTTGTAACTTGCAATATATACATAAAAGAACTGCATCAGAAGGACACACAACAATCAACATATGAATCTCAACAATGGTGACAATCAGCTGAAAAGCTGCATGCTGGGTGCATAGTACCAAACTCATCCATGATTGTTTGACACCACTGATGGGGTTTGTGTGTCTCAATAGCCAAGAAAGAGCTTTTACAGATATCTTTTCATTAAAGAGCTGCATTCACTTTACAAGATATATCTTTAAATATATTTTCTGTAACATTATTATTATTGAAACTAACCGCTTTCTGATGTAACTTCTATCAACAGAAGAGCATAAAGCTACATTTTCACAACTCTCTTTTAACATAATTGCATTGACATGCATTATAAATCACTAATGCAACTACTGAAACAGAGAGAGAGAGAGAATTAAAATGCAAAAGACAACCAAGGCTCAAGAGTCCAACTAAAACATCACTATAATGGTGACTTAAAACATAATCAAACCACTGTGAACTAGAGCTAAACCACTGTTAATTCTCAATAAGATGCAATATGATGATAGAAATGATGTCTGTAATAAGTGAGGATGTTAATGGTGTTTGTGTTTAATTCTCCTCTGGTGAGATCTTGACAGATTTAATGTGTTCATCTGTTATAAGATGATGTTCATCTAAGGCTGTGTGACTTAATAGATCCTTTTAATGGCGTATCTTCAAAAAAATACATTGTAGAAATTTACTGTAAAAGACCTACAGTAACAAGCTGCAGTGTAAGCTGTGCAGTAAAGCCATGTAGTGTGCACCTTGCATTGCCCTTTAGAGTGTCAAAATCTGTGCAGTTTTCTGTTGCCATCTGCAGAAACCGCAAGCATGTTGGGTGTACATGCTGGGCAGGTAAAGTGCTCCACATTTGCCATTTTCTCACATAGCAACTGGCAGAAAGTGTAATCCATGAAACTTCTCTGAAATACATCTCCATGTATTTTACCCTTCTGTAAATGTGCAAATAGTTATGAGAAAAATAAAATGAAACAGCCAATGGTATCTAATTAATGCAATCTTCATCCATACTGATCTTACCCTTCCAAACTGCTGAGTCCTCTGCTCTAACAGCCGCAAAAAGCCCTGTCTTGACAAACCCGGGGCAACGGTTTTCATCTCCTCAAATGTGCTGAACACATCAACTGAAAACAGCGTGTCAGAATTTACAGACGCTGGCCAATAACCACTTCTTATGAGGTCGCTTCTGTCAGGTGTCCATTGTGATAGACACATTCTGCACGCCAAACTGGTGTCATAACGACCTAAAAAGAACGTAACTTATCATATGAATATCTTTTGACACATAACTGCAAAAACAAAAAATAAAGTCTAAAACCTACCTACCATTTATGCAAATCAGAATAGTTGCCCTGCCAGCAGATTCAGTAATGTTTGAAGGGCCACAGGTGCACAGCCGGTCAGGTCTCACTGTAGGCAACAGCCGAACTAAAAAGAAATTGCATTTTGAAAAGAGCTTAAAGGACTGTCTGATTGAGTTAAATGCTACAAAGACTAAGTTCACACACAAAAACTATTTCACCAAAATAATCAGAGCAGTACCTTGATTTTTCAATGTATATCTGCCATTTTCTTTCGCACAGCACATAGTTGGTGGAACGGGCCTGTAAAATCGATCGATGCAGGACTCTCTGTTATGGAGTGCCAGTTTTTTGTGGCAAATTAAATCACACTCCATACACAGCCACTCTTCCGGCATGCAGTCTCTGCAACGAATACTGGCAGGAGAAGAGCACTGACTGCATTTATTTTCCTTGACCACTCTGGAGAACAACAAGCAGTCCAGGTGGTAGGGCCTTGCTTTCTGCCACTCATCTTGGGCTGCAGACTGGCGCAAGCTCCATGATGATGATGTTGAAGGACCTTCTGAAGCTTCAACAGTTGTCACCAGAATCTCCTTCAGTTTCTGCATCTCACTGTCTGTAAGTGGGACATAAAAAAAGCTCCTCCGTGGTTCTGGAAAGACTAAATTATTGGTATACAATACAGTAAAGTAACAAACAACACTTTCACACTGTTCATTTATTTAAAATATTGACAATAAGGAGTCATCCTACCAAGTAAGTTTTGAGACAAGTTCTGTTCCGTCACCATAGGTACCTCCTCATCTGGTTCACAAGGATTCAGGACTGAAAGATATTGTGATAAAGTCTCCCGTAATCAGATTTTGCAGTTTGGTGCAAGTAAATCAAACATGGTATTCTCGCAGCATGCAGGCAAAGAAAAATAACTACTGTAATGTTACTGCATCACGCATTGATGTGATGCTGAGACAAAGTTTGTCTGGAAAAATTACTAGCAAGGGGGCACTGGCACCCTGGAATGACAACAAAAAAAATGTGTAGGGATTGTAACAATCAATAGCAGGGATACATTTACAGATGATTCCTCTTCCACTGTGATAAATACACATCCCTAAGAGACTCACTGAAAAATCAAATACAGCAGATTATTCCTGAGTTCCAGTCACTCCATGAAAATAACAAATTAAAAATATTACTTGAAGGACCTACTTCCTCTTTGCTAGCACATCATATTTATAAATGCCACAAACTAAGATGTAAAGAGTGAACACATCTGCATTAGTAGAACCATTAATGTTTATATAAACATATACATGGATGCATTTTACGTATATTTAGTTTTATTTATTTATGGATGTATATTATATGTATTTTTGTTTTGTTTTTTGTTTATTTATTCTGCTATGTACAGTGCTCTGGCAATATGTACCTATGTATGTCATGCCAATAAAGCAATATGAATTAAATTGATTTAACCAAAGAAGACACAGACCAACCTAGCCTGGCTCCACCCACACCCATTCAAAATACAGGATACAGGCTAAGACCAACCTGCAGCTGAAGAACGCATACGCGTTTCTCCGCTTCTGCTCTTTCTTTTCAGCAGTGGACGCCCTTCACAGTCTCTCTCAATCCACCGATATTTACTCTTGCGGTTAGAGGATGTTTTTTTCTCATCTTGCTTTTCCTTGCATGACAGAAAGCCAACATTATATGTAAACATAACACCCAACACAACATCAGTGGGTTTTCTCCCATTTTACTTACTGTATGAATCCCATTTATTTGCAAAATGAGCAGACTGCTGTATAACTAAATATACTCACTTTCATTTGAGCTAGAAGCAGATCTGCATGAAACATAGCATCCTCTGCTGCACCGATGTCCAGCTCAGCCATTTCAATTGCTAATTGATATAACTCTGTTGGAAAAATAAGACATTGACTGAGTGACCAAAGAAAACCATAAAAAGTTTTTTACAAGCAATTGGTAAATTTTCAAAACTCTTAGTACTAATATCACAACAGCTCATCAGAAGTGCACTTTTTTCAAACATTTAAGCATTTTTAATTGTGTTAGCACAATACACACAATCACAAAAAAGTGTTTCATCTAAATAAATGTTTCATTCACAGTAACTGCCTGTCATTAATCTATTACTATCAAACCTTTCATTTGCATCTCTTTAGAGACTGCCACATTACAATAACTACACTATAACTGGTATAGTGATACCATTTACTGTATTGGGAGCAAACTCTTCTAGCATGAAACCTCATGGCAATTTCATAACTTTATAACACCTCTTGATAACACACCGAATGCTATTGGGAAAAAAATGCATTTTATGCCTATAATGTAATTTAGGTAAGTTAGTGTAAGTGTATTTTTAATGTGGCATCTGTAGCCTGAGTAACTGTAATTGTTTCAGCAACAAGGGTGATTTGAAACATACATATGCATTGTTTGCTACTGAATGAAATTATTGTTAAAAGTACTAAATTGAAATAAGATCATATTGTTGTGTTTCTGTTATTAAACCAAATGTTTTCAAACAATGATTATGTCAAATGAAAATATATACAACTAGAATGAAAGCATGAGATCAGGTGTTGAAAGAATGACTAGCTGGGTTACAAGTGTGATTAGTTTGGATTTTTGTACCAAGAGTTTAGAAAATGTACACCTTTCATGTACCAGGGTGTACCAAAGTGAAAAAAAAAAACTGTAAAGAAGGCAAATGGCAATATCTCTTATATAATTACATTGTTGTACAGATTAATGTCAACACGTCTTACCTGCTTGACGAGGTTCGAAGAAGAGGAAGTCGTGGCCGCAAGGGGCAGTGTTTAATGTCATCGTTAACGGGCATTAACGGGTATTTCATCAGAGCTTGTGTTAAAGGGCCAGATGAAGCCTCGAGGCTTGTTAACGTAGAAATCACTTTCTAAAAGCCTCACTTTCTGTCCAGTCATGTGCGCGATTCACTTTGCGTGTCCTAATGTTTGACCCCCAGATCTTACTTTAGGAGTACATTTTCATTGGGACCTATTTAATAATTACATTTTTAAATCCCCAGTCATACAAGTAATATGAAGAATACAAATTATTTCAGGAAAGTTAACTATATGCCATATCCAATTAATATATGTGTACATTATTCTTCTGTTACATCATATTGATATTCGTACAGGCATTTAATGGCACTGTTCAATGGGTAAATTAATTTATCAGAGTCAGAAATTCAATAAACACACACACACACACACACGGTTAGGTTTTTATTTGTACATATAAAATAAATCGATCTATGGAAATTGTGGTGATGTTTCTTCCGACGGAGCTTCAAAGTCTTTTGGCTGCTTCATTTTTTACTAACCACCAGATCGCGTTGTTTTCGACACTCTCTGAGCTTTGAATATTGTCCCGAAACAGTCAGAGGAAAGTCTCGGTGCTTCCCGAGACTTCATTCGCCCGTCACTCCCGTCAACTGTTGAATGAATGAGTGTCACATCCTGCTTGAAGACGCTCCCACTGTTGACACAAGGCCTCATGGGGCGTAGGAAACTTGTGGATAGAGACAGAGGCTCTTGCAGACCTAAACAATCATATAACACTTAGTTTCTGTGTAATATTAGTGTAGGAATAAAGCGTTGAGTAAATTAGCATAAATTACCTGCACCGCTGCCACATACAAGGGAGTTTCATCCTTTCCACTCAGTGATGTCGGTTTGTCTTCGTGCCCGTCTATAAAATCATTGTCGTTTATTATGTGAAGGTACTGGCACATTTGTTATCCGTTCACTTGCCAAGAAAAACATCTTCACGCAGATGACAGTTTGTTTAGCAGCAGCCATTGCTCAGACTCTGCCGTTAGCACGGTTGTGTTTGAATTTTGGCGCATGCGCACAAGTATTGTGACATTCACGTACAATCGCGCATGTAGTATAA
Source organism: Cirrhinus mrigala (assembly GCA_036247105.1). Lineage (NCBI taxonomy): Eukaryota > Metazoa > Chordata > Actinopteri > Cypriniformes > Cyprinidae > Cirrhinus > Cirrhinus mrigala. Next base: position 506,587 of record JAMKFB010000258.1, on the reverse strand, counting down.
TGAAATGAGTTTTAGTGCAATGAGGATGAGAGCGCATATGGACAAACAGTTAAATTAAGTTTTTTTTTTTTTTTTACATTAAGTACATTGGCATTTTTTAACAGGTTATTCATCTCTACTTTTTTCCCCCAGAAAACTGAATTGAAACAATTAATAAAGTTAAGCAAAAATGTATTTTGTTATATAATTTGCAATAAGCAGTATCTTTTAGGCATATATGGTTAATAAACTTGCATAAATTTAATATATACATTGGTAACAAATGGTCAAAATATACAGTACCATATAAAATTTTGATACATATTGTTAACATATATGGTCATATCATATAATACAATATACCATTTTAATATATATTGTAAACATATATGGTCATAACATGCAATACCATATAAAGTTATCCATATATATACTTTACATATATGTTCATATACAGATTGTACTATGGGAAATTCATATGCTATAAACATATATCTACGTATATCCAGAAGATGGATATATGTGATAATAATAATATATTGCCTTATATTTAACATATATTAGACTATATCACTACTGATATAGGGACATATATGTCATATATTACATTTCCGTATGGGGTTCCACATTGAAAGCATGAAGGCTGTCTTTACAGATGCTATAGTGAATTTAAAGTTTTGTTATCAGCCACATCCGCTCAGCTTTTCTGCATTGTCTTTTCATACTCTGTACTGCTGTTGATTTTCTCCAAAATGATTTTTGTCTGCCAGTCGTCTTACTGACTTTCACTGGTGCAATGTCATCAATGACATACTTAACTTTTGAGTTAAAGGACTCCAGGAGAAGATCAACAGAGTCTGCAGAAATGCTTGGCATTGAAGATATAGTCTTCATAAATAGCACACTAGTGTTTTCGTTAATGCATCTCTTTCTGACAGTGACAGGTCTAGATTCAGTGGTAGCAGACATCAATATATCAAAGAAAATACAGAAGTGATCAGATAGTGCTACGTCCTTAATGACAATGGATGAAATGTTTAGACCCTTAGTGATGAGTAAATCAAGAGTGTGTCCACGATTGTGTGTGGGTCCATGCACATGCTGAATCAGGTCAAAAGTGTTTCAAACAGTTATCATTTCTTTTGTGGTTTTGATTTCTGCATCATCCATGCGAATATTAAAATCCCCTGCAATAGCAAAACAGTCAAACTCTGAGGAAATCATTCTGTGAACTCTTCAACAAAGGCTGGAGAATATTTTGGAGGCCTGTAAATAATGATAAATAGAATGTGTGGAGCACCTTTCAGCACAATCCCTAGATACTCAAAAGACAAGTACTGACCAAATGACACTTGCTTGCATTGATAGACATCTTTAAATAGAGCAGCTACACCTCCACCTCTCCCAACAGCTCTGCAGACACTCATGAAAGTAAAGTTAGGGGGGGCTGTTTCATTGAGGACTGTTGCACTGCAGCTGTCTTCTAGCCATGTTTCATTTAGAAACATAAAATCCAGGTTGTATGTGGTTATTAATTCATTTATCAGAAATGATTTATTTTTTAGAGAGCGAATGTTTAAAAATGCTAACTTGATGCCATTACTTTTTGTCTCTAGAGCAGTCTTAGTTTGATACCTAATAGGCTGCAGATTAGATGGGTCAGCCGTACGGCTTGAGAAGGCCTTAGACTTTCTATCACGTGATGAAACAGAGATTGAGAAAGCTACAGGCACACTGGGTTCCCAGCTGTTATGTAAACATCCCTGAATGTTGCTGCTATCGTAGCGGGGACCCGACACATATCACTGGTTCATCTACAGCAGATGGAGGAGAGTTTGGGCCCTGGCGTTGTGGCAGCGGCCGGAGAGCTCTCGAAGGAGGAGGAGGGCGAGCTGGGCCCCCAGGCTTTGGTGGTTGTGGTGCCCGCCGTTTTTTAGTTGATATCTGGGGGCTTGCAGCAAAAGAGTGGGAGAGTCTGGTTCCAGCATATACCAGTTCCTCCATTTTCTGTGAGAAGCTTAGAAGTGGAGATGCTGGAGAGAGGGATAATGTGTCTGGTGAGTGGGGCTCTGGCTCTGGTGTTTCCAGTGGCTGAAATATGTTGTCCTGACTTCCCTGGCTGTTTATATGTCACAGTCTGTCTGTGATGAGCTCAGTGGGCAGGGCTCAGCCGGGATGGTGTTCATGAGCATTGCTTGTTGTGGCTGTGTGGTGTTGTCAGTGTCCTTGTGGGATGTGTCGACCACATGACGACTCTGAAGCTGATATGAGGTCATGTAGTCACTCATACTTTGTCCAGGTGTGTGTGTGTCATTCATGTTGGGTGGACTGGCACACTCCACTGAATGATGATGGAGTGAAAAATAGATGTTGTCCTTTAGCACTCTTGCACCAAGTTTGGGTGGAGGCCATCCAGTTTAAACAGTTGTCTATGGCCCCAGAAAAGATTGAAGTTGTCGATGAAGTTGACTCCTTTTAGACTGCAGGTTCTTTGTAGCATGTATTCAGCTCAAGCAACTGTGAAAACATGTTAGTTCCCATTGCTGGGAGTGGTCCACTGATGAACAACTGAACTTTAAGTCTTCGAAGTGTTTCGATGAGTTCACTGAAATCCTTCTTTAGGAGTTCTGACTGCTCTTTCCAAATATCATTCTTCCCCACATGGACGATGATTCGATTTGCAGTCTTGTGCTTCATTAGGATGTTCCGAAGTTCCTTGTTCACATCAGAGACGGTTGCTTGAGGAAAGCAGCATGTAGTTGTAGTCCTGCTACTGATATTTCTGATAATGGAGTCACCCACTATCAGAGTCCTGGGCTCGGCTGTGCTCTGAGCTGAATGCTGCTGTCTGCTCGACCTTGAGCGCCTGTTAGTAGCGATGTTAGTTGCTGGCACATTCGCTCCATGTTCAATCACATTTGGGGATTCTTCACCCACATTCGTTAGTACTTCAAATCTGTTCTCAAGCTGTATAGGAGGTGGTAAAATACCAGTTTTTGCAAGCCTTATCATAGTCATATCTGGGGTAGAGGATGCTACTGCAGCAATACGAGATGCTCGTTACAATCTGATGTCTCGAGTGCCTTTGTGTCTCGCTCCCTGTTTGTGCCATCGATTAGTGTGTTGATCAGTTTTGGCTTGTTCGTCTGCACTTATAAACTATTAAGATTCACTAGGTTGACGGGACTCACCGTCTGTATGCTGAGGGGGTCCGTGACGACGGTCTGCTGAGTGTTCTGCCTGTTTTGGAAGTCCAGCAAGTAACTTTGTTTCAAGAACCACAATGCTTTGTAGAAGTCTGTGGCAGTTCATGCAGCAAGTAGATTCCAGAAGAGGCATTTTCTTTCTCGTCTGTTGAAAGTAGGCAGCTGTGTTTTCCCGTCTCCGGAATGTAAACTGCTGGCGGTGGGAGGCAAAGAGTCTCCTTTTTCATAGTATTATTCCAGTTATGAAAAGTTTTTAATTTAGTGTTTGTGCCAAAAATGTGTTGTTTGAGCACTGTGCTGATCTGAGGTTAAAATCTTAGAAAAATCTGAGAAAAGTATATAAACAGGGAGCAAAGTGTGGAGCAGTAAGCAAGAGCATCCGAACAGTAGCAAAGCTGGAAGCAACATCCATTTTACAGTTTTGCATTATTAATAAGACAATTAATGGAGAGTTTTAATTTGATTCTGCTGGTATAAGGAAACAGCTGAAGTGATTGCACCAGCGCACACACACACGCATACACACAAAACATATGAGTTCCAGCATTGCTAACTTGACAGCGCAGTTGGTACTTTATCAAAATAAAATACGGTGAACCAAACATCAGCGTGCCCGTCTCTGTGTCACCGCTGGAACGCGACTGAAGTACAAAGCCTATAATTACCTAATAGTTTAGCATTCAGATACATCGCAAATATGGAAATATTTATGAATGAGAGGTAGGATACACGAGCACAAAGCTCCATTTGTTGTGCACAAACAGAGGAGGTGTGGACACGGGACAAGATCTGACTCCAGATCTCATGTTTAAATGTGAGGCAGACATCCGACTCCCACTGTTGCTTTAAGGATTAGTTCACCTCCAGAACAAAAATGTACAGATAATGTACATTTCATGCAACATGTTCATGTCTTTCTTTCGTCACAATAAATTCCCCAGTGTTAAATCAACACAGCTCTGTGTTCATATGGGTTCCACCAGCAGGGTCTTAAAAGTAACGCCGAAGCAGTGTTGGAGTTAATTAGGTATTTAAGTGGTTAATTAAGTGATGATTGTTTGATTTCTGAAGACACCTGATGATAACAAGCAGAATCACTGAATGAAAGAGAAACACAAGAACTACAACTGACCTCCAGCCGCAGCCTTAGATGAAATCAACTGAAAAGACTTAAAATCTCTCTTATTACAAACCAGACTGACTTTATTTCTCTCATTAGTCTACAATTATGAGAATTAACAGGTTTAGATGTTGTTTGAAAAAGTTTCCTTACCATTATAGTGATTAGTGTTTCTTTTAGTTGGGCAGTTTGACTCTTGGCTCTTATGTTAAGTTTGTGGTCTTTGTAATGGTTTATGTTTTCATAAACACTGTTAAGGAAACTATAAACAAGAGTGGTATGGTGACCCATATAAAAATAAAGTGTACTTGAGTGCAGTAAAAAAATACTTAAATACAAGAAAGTACATTTGCAGTATAATCTTATTTTTTGTGCTAAATAAATTAGTAAAAATTATATGCTATAAATACACTAGTTAAAAAGAAAGCTTCTACTTAAGCAGTGCTTTAGTACAATTACGAAAGTATATTAAATACCACTGATATTTAAACTGATTTTTAGTACATAGCAATAAAGTGTACTACTGCAAAGGAGTTTTATTAGTGTCTTTCTTAAAAATATGGTTTGAATACTTTAAAAATTAGTTCAATGTTAGTACACATTTAGACAGTTATCCTAAGTTTAAATTAAATTGATTTTATTTAAAATATATTAGAAATGTAATGGTTAAAATTACATTTTCCCAAATGTGCTACTTAAGCACACTTAATATAAATACACTAATTAGCAGTAACACTTAAATTGAATTAAGTGTACTAAGATAAATTTATCCTAAGTTTAAATTAAATTGATTTTATTTAAAAAATAATAGTATTCCCAAGATGCTTATTTTAAGTGAACTAAATATATTGAATTGTATTTTAATATATTTCTAAAAAGTATACTAGAAGTACTTTTTTATTAAATATATGCTTAATTATACTTCTAAGAAATATGCTAAACACATCTGTGTGTACTGTCATTCGTAAAAAGAAAACAAATAATCAATTATCATTTGCCTCTGTGTGTGTCTGTGTAATATTAACATTTGTTGTTTTTCAGATCGGCTGCTATAGAAGACAAACTGAAATCTGAGTGCAGAGACGAGCAAAGGAATAGTAAGTATATTTTAATGTCACATCACTTCTGTTACAGAGATTTTGTTTAATCAGGCCTAATGGAGGGTGATTCACTCAATCTTGGAAGAAAAACGTTAGCAACGTGTCTATTCCAGGTGGCTAATTTGTGCTCCCTTTCAGTCATTCATGTAAAAATCTGTTGTTTATTTATTTTTTGTAAAGCAGCAAGGCACAACAAATATTTTATGCCAGGACTACTAGGACAACTTCTAATTTTTATTTATATATTTTTTTTTAATCTTTGCAACAGAGGTGAAAAGAATGCATGCTAGCATTACCACAACAGACACATTTTTGCAAAATACCCTAGGTTACAATAAACCACAATTATCAACATACTGTGTAATACTCACAGGTTGCTTTATTGTAATAACTGATCAAATAATATCAGTGAGTTTATACTTGAACTCACTGTAAGTGCTGTTGTTGGGCTTCTTCTAATCTTATGTTCAATGTAACTCAGAGTGCTGTACAGTGATGACAGACAAGAGGATAAGCATAGACACCTATTTGTCAAGCTTGATGAGGATATTGTCAAAAGGTAAACTGAGATGTCAACAAGATTCTAATGAATAACAATGCAAATTATAATACATATATTCAATCATGAATGCAAAACTGTTATTGGCAATTTTTATATCAATTCTTTTTCCCTTTCACAGATCCTGTGATAAAGCTGTTGGCAAATACTCCAGTGTCTGAATTGCAAGCCCTTAGTTGCAGAAAATGCAAGTCGTAGTCGAAGTGACCTCGTCCTACCGGCTCCCCCTTGGTCAGTCGTCTTGCAGGCTTTCTGCTGCGCTCCAACCCTCCACCTCTTTGGCTGCAGTGGGTTCCTTTTTTCACCCTCTGTCTCACCGGCCTGTATCACCCAGCCCTCAGGTACTCTGGCTCCACCAAAGACGCTTGTCGCCAGGGGCGTTTCTAGGATTATAAAACATCCGGGGCTGATGCTAAAACTTCAGGGGCTAGTGGTGTTGGGTGGGAGCTCACATCATGCTCACATAAGATTTTGTTAGACACAGGTGTTTGAACCTGGATGGGGTCCAGGGGCTTTAAACTGGGGGTTAAAGACCTTGTCACACTATGAACAATAGTAAATAGTAATCACTGTAATCAAAGTATTATAACAAAATTTTACAAAAATATGAAAAATGTTTTTTTTTACAAAAATATGTTAGACAAATAAAATAATAAATTTGAAGATGTATTTATAACTGTAGCAAATATATAGTTGCATGCAAAAAATAGGGACCTGTTTTTTTCCCCAAATTTCTTTTTTTTTCTGTTTTCATTTTTCTGGACTGCTTTTTAATGGTTAAATTTAATTTTATTAATCAAAATGTAATTAATCATGTGTAATTATTTAAAACCATGAATCTTATACAATTTACCGCCAATTAATCAAAAGTTAAGAAAAATTACATGTTTAGGACCCCATGAAATGTTTTATTTTTTTCTCACTTTACGTTTTATTGTTACCAAATATGTTTTAGCATGTCTGTTTATTTGAATGCATAAAAACAACTTTTATTTATTTTTACAATAGCCTTGTGTATTGTTCTGGTTATCAAAATGATATTTTATTTTTGGCAAATAAAGGGGATTTACTATTCAAATTTAAAACATGGAAGAAATATTGTGTGAGGAATTTGTATACATTTTTATTCATTAATAGTAGTAGTAGTAGGCACATACTGAATGGTTAAAGTTAAACCGAACTTTTACTTTGACGGGTTGTCGTGAATACCTTTAAATTTCTGTGTGTATATTTGACGCTTGTTTTACTCAAATGAAACAGTGAAATGCTCATGGAGTGACTCTCAGAGCAGTTCTGGAGATGTTGTTATTGTATTTATGTCCTCATTTAGTGAAATGGCAGACGCTGAAATCACTGCAAGCGTCACACGTGCATAAGTATTACATGTAAAGAAACCGCGCGTCCACCCCTTCCATTCATAAACAGACACGCAGAACATGCAGGATTCATATTTAAATAGTCTTTTGTGGCATAATATTTACAAATACTAGTCAACATCGCGACTTGATTTAAGTGTAACGACCAACTTTTGATTAATTCATTCAAACTTTGACAAATTCCGTGGAAATCAACATTCGGGGCTTGAGTAAAAACATTCGGGGCTCCAGCCCCAAATGATCAGCCCTAGCGACGCCCCTGCTTGTCGCTGTGGCTGTGCCAAACACCAACTAGGCCGCCAGGGCATCATTGTCATCCTCCCATCACCATGCCTTCGCCACATCCTGCCATCATCCCTGCATTTTTGCCTCTCACCAGCCCTATGTCATCTCCTCGTCCACCTCCAAAACCCCCTCCATCCCTCCCAATTCTGTTTCTTGAACTTTATCATCTTCAGTCTTTGCACACACACAGATAATCACTTCTGCACTTTGTTTTTCAGGATTTTTTTTATTTTTATTTTTTTTCCAGAAAATTGCATTGTAATATTTATTAATTGATGTAAAATTCTCTACTTTTCAGTAATACAGGTATAACTGAAATGTTCTACAAATGGATAAGATAGCTCTGCCATAGCATTTTTTCATTTATTATGTTTTTTGTATAATGTATTAACATGTACTTGAGGATGTTTGTAGTAATACAAATATACCATAAACACACTTATTTCAAATGCATTTTTTATACATTTAATAGTGTTTTTTTTTCCACCATGTGTGGTGTGTAAAGAAATTGTTGTATGTCACAAAAAATATAAGTGATTTTGAAGAAAGTAATGCTGTTTTGTTTGTTTGTACATTACATACCATACCTGTGCTGCATTGCTGTATCTGTGGTAATAGGGTAATATCCTTTCAATTTATTGGTCAATGTAATCAAATGTATTATGTCTAACTTAAAAGTTATGAAGTGAGGTGTAACTTTAGAATCTGTTGTACCAATTTTAACAGTAAGTATACTTTTACCGTAAAGTACTTTAAGTGTATTTAATGAGGAAGAAAGTGCTACTAATTACAGTAACTTGTACTATTTGTACTTGACTACTATTTAAAGACACCAGTAACATAATTAAGTTTGTCTTATAAAGGTAATATTAGCGTAGTTACAATACATTTGAAATTAATTATTTAAACTATAAAAATTTGTGGACAATACATTAAAAATATGCTTTGTATATATTTATTATATATTATTTGTATATGTTATATAATTATTTTAATGTAGAATTTAAAGGATTATGAAATATGTTTCAATTGTATTAAAAGTGGTAACAAAATACCTTTTTAAAATACTGCTAAGATAGTATGTTAAAAGCACATTTTAGTTCATCTTCATGGTGTCTCAAAATAGCACAGTTGAGTTCACTTAGATGATCTTAAGTTTATCTTAAGAAGTACTAAAGAACATCTTTTAGTATATTAAGTACAAAATTAGTGTGTGAAAATAGAGCACTTACATTAGGGAAGTGCACTAAGTGTACTTAAAATGTATTTTAGTGCATTTTGTTCACCTGGGGATCTTCAGATAAATAGATCTGATCTAAATACTGCTGTACAATAATATTCATTTGTATCCATATATGCCTATAGGCACTGGAAATATCCACGGGGAAATATTAGATTACAGTAGGTCTAATGTTTGCACATTTACTTCCAACAGCATTTCCTCATACATTGTTTCTATTCTATCAGCTGCTCTTGATGTTGTTGTACGTATCTTGATTTATCCTGAAACAAACCTGATAACAATATTACTGTATTTTCATTTTAATATTCACAATAACAATGTAATTATATAATAGTACGTATCACTGTCCAGAACAAAAGCGTTTAGCACGTAGCCCAACGTCATCACGTTCAGTTTGGGGAGCTGGTTGTTTTTAGCGGATCTCACCTGTCTCATAAAGTGAAACCAGAAGTAATCGTACCAGAGACGCTATTTAGGAGGATTCGAAATCGAACATGTCTTCACTTGTCACGGTAAGTTTATTTAAAACGTTTCACTGCAGTAATATCAGTGAGTACTTTTTCTGCTCTCTAGAGGAGTTTGTCCACGACAAACTCACACAGTAAAATCCCCAGAGTAAAATCAACTCTATTCAGAGAACATTTGGTCCCTCTCTAAATAGAGTTAAATTAACACTGAAGCTAAAGTTAATGAGATAATTAAGCGATCGATTAAATGATGATTGTGCATCAGTGATGAAACACCTGCTGTTAACTAGGGATGGCGGATCGATCCTGAAATATCGATACTTTCGATCCTCACATAAAAATATAGATTCTAAAGTGCATTTTTAACCATTAATTTTATTTATTTTACAAGAAGTTTGGTGCATAAAATAAGCCTCTAAGATGAACAATAGACTATAAACGAAATATTGTGTAGGACAGAAACTATTTGTCCTGCTCATCGGAACACACGCAAATGCTGTAAGACAGAACCAATCGATCACATTGATAATAATCAGAAATGATGTTTCTTCCTCTTCTTCTCATGGCATTGAAATAATAGAGCAATATTTTAAAAAATGCTTCTTGAGTAGCAAAGTATGTTATCATGATTTCTGAAGGATCATGTGACACTCAAGACTGGAGTAATGATGTTAAAGAAATTCAGCTTTGATCACAGATGCTTTTTAAATTACATTTTTCAAAATATATTACAATAGAAAGTAGTTATTTTAATTGTTCATTTTCCCAGTCTTGCTGTTTTTACTGTTTTTTTTTTTTTTTAAAATAAGTGCAGCGTTTGTTAGCATGGTTAAAGACACATTACAAAGTCATACTGACCTCAGACTTTTGAACAGTATAGTGTACGTGAAATATTTGTTTTAATTAGGCTAGTTTGTGTAGGTAAATTTATTTAAACTGGTTGTTAAAAGTTCAAATTGGTTGTTATATCCAGTAATTGCTGTCTGTAAGAAACAGTTTGCAACAGTAGCCACAGTATTTGTAGTAAAACTGCAGTAACAACAAATTTACCATTTTCCTCTTTTGCTTCCTTTTACCATGGTTAACACTACAGGTACATTATTTCAACCATAATATTTGTAGCAAAAACCATGATAATAGTAATTAATAATACTAATACTAATAATACTACTACTAATTATTATTATTATTATTATACATTTTAGTACTTCTGTAACACCATGGTTGTTTTTTCATCAGGTACCCTCCAAGGTGCACCTTTGTACCTTATCTACCCTTAATGCGTGTGTACTTGTATGGTACTAATATGCTCCCTGGCTTTTAGGGGTAAAGAAAGGTGCACCTTTGAGGTTACTGCCCAGTAAAGAGCTAAAATACAAAATTTTAGTACATTTTATTTCTTTTTTTTTTTTTTTCCCCGGCCTGTCAGTAACACAGATAACACATGACAGTGTGTATGTGTAGCTATGTTATCATCATTCACAGCCTTTTTTTTTTTTTTTTTTTTAATGTATTTAATTAATTTAATTTTATGTACCTTTTTATTTAACCATACTATGACAGACAAGACCGGGGGACAGAGAAAACAGGAAAAAAAAATAAAATAAAAATTGGGGAGAAAGTCAACAGAAGAGGGGGAGAGAGAGAGAGAGAGAAGAAGAAAAAAGAAAAGAAAAGAAAAAAAAAAAAAAAAAAAAACAAAAAAGGAGAAGGAGGATAGAGAAAGAGAGAAAGATCAAAAAAAAGATAATCTGCTTCCATACCTGCTGACAAAAAGAGAAAACAACAGAAGACACAACAGCAGAGTAACTGCAGCAACAACCAACATCTATATAAATCACAGTAAATACTAAATGTTAAATGTTATTGTGCAGCACACATAACTAATATTACAAAATATGTTTTGAAGCAACAGCAGATCAAGACAGTGTGTGTCTGTGAGCACCTGTTTTTACACCAATGTGAATGCTTGTGTGTACACCTGTGTGCACACCTGTGTGTGTTCATAAGGTTCTTCCATGTAAATGTTTAATAGTGTGTGTGGGGAACCACAGCCCCGCCCCGCAAGGTATGAAGCAGACATGGAGGAGACCCGGGCCCCAAACATCCGGAGGCCCCCCCGGGCACGAGAGTCCCACGAGAACCACCGCAGGGACAACCGCGGCCCCCACCCAGAAAAGGGCAGAGGAGGGCCCGGAGGGGGATCATCCGGCAGCCACAATGCAGACGTCCCAGGGGGGCGTGGCGGCAAGCCCGCAGGCTCCGCCGGCAGCCGGCCACACCAGAGCAGACCGGCCCTGGGCCCGGCGATCCAAGGGCCCCCCACCCCCCAGCCGGGGCCCAGCAAAGCCAGGGGGGCCAGGCCCCGCCAAGCAACCGCCGAGAGCGGGCCAGCGCTCACCCGAGCATCCCGCCCCGGAGCGAGAAACCACCAACGCACCGGCGGCCGGGGGCATCCTCCACCGGCAGGGCGTGGTGGTGGGGTGGGGGGGCCTGAGATGATGAGTGAGGCGGAGTCTAAGGCCTGACCTGACACATGGACATAGACAAACAGGCACACATATATACAAGCATACGTTCCCACCCTCATGCACGCAAACAAATATTCACGCACTCGCCCCACATGTAGACATACAAAAATGGACACAGTACCCACAATCACACTCCCCATTTGTACTCTATACTCCTGGATCCAGGCACCACTACCCCCAGAGGGGCAATCAGCGCCAGACCCCGGAGCTGAACCCTCTTCACTCTGGCGTGGAGACAGGAAGACCACCCCGGTACCCCGCAGCAGCAGAGAAGACCACCAGCCCAGACCCCGACCGGAGGCCAGCTCGTCCTCACAGCCCCCAGCCCCGGACAGAGAACAGAGAACAGGGGTGTGAAACAAAAAAAAGAAGACCCCATGCCTCACCTCACCCGCTCAAATGTAGTGTTGGTGTGTGTTGTTCTAAAGTGCATTAAAACAGGGGAGGGGCAAGACACTAACCACCCTCCGCCAGCTCGTGTCAAATCGGCCCCTCCCCAAGAGCCCTCAATGTCTATGTGTAACTTAAAATTGAGAAGTGGGCACCGGCACCAGAGGCTGAATGAACAGACCGCCCCCTGGATGCCATTCAGTGTGCCCACCCCCAAGGCCCTATATGTATGTGTCATGTGATAGTAAGTAATGAGAGTGTCTAAGTTGTGATGTATGATTGAGATGCAGGTGGCCACGAGGAGACAGAGGAGTACCACCTCCCCTGCATCCCAGCGACACACCCGCACCCCAAAACCCTACCTGTATGTTGGTGTGATGGAGCGGGAGAAGGGAAGCATTAGGGATGGGGAGGAAATCATTGGAGGGGGCAAAGTACCCCCCCCTTGGAGCCAGCTACATTACATTACATACAGTACATTTTATTTCTGACAGTGTTATCAAAAAACAAATAAGCGCTTATGAAATGTTTAAAACACATGACTTTCAAATATAATATTAAGTAAGTATAATTACTGATTTTACTCTTTTAATAATTTAAAAGATCAGTTTAGTTTAGAGGTATCGGTATCTGTATTGATATCGACGATACCTGGCTTGAAAATATCGGTATCGGATCGAAAATAAAATACGAGGTATCGCCCATCCCTACTGTTAACAAGCAGAATCACTGAAAAAAAGAGAAACACAAGAACTACAACTGACTTCAGACACAGATGAAATCAACTGAAATAAAAGACATTAAATCTCTCAAATTCTGATTAAACAACTCCACAAACAGCATCGCTAGCGTCACTCATTTCTAACTAGACTTGCTTTATTGTATGTCTACAGAAGCACTAATTGAGAATTAACAGAGGTTTAGAAGTTGATGTTTTATTGGTCAATAGTGCAACAAAAACAACAACATGATGTTACCATAATTGTGGTCAAGGTTTGCTTTAGTTTGTTTCTTGACCCTTTTAATAATTTAAAACAATATTGTTTCACAGCAAGTATTTGTGCATTGCTGAAACAAATGTTTGAAGTAGCAGATTACTTTACACTTTCTGCTTATAGCTTTATTTGTGTGAACATAATGAAGTGATCTTTTTCTTTGGTTTAGTAATTGATATATTACTGAAAAAGTTATTTTAAACAAACACCACCGCAATGCTTTAACGTCAAAATGCATCAGCTCAGGTTTTTAGACATGAACACTTATCATATGATCCTCAACAGTGGTGACAATAATGATTCATACTGCAGTGCATGATGGGAGTTTTTACTACGTTGTTACCCAGCATGCATTGCAGCATGAAGCGTTTTGTTGATTGTCACCGTTGTTGAGATTCATATGCTGGCACTTGATGTTTGTGTCTCTATATCATTGAGAAGGTTTTTCACATCACAAAAACAACTATATATAATGTTGGTGTGTGTGTGTGTAACAACATGTGCTTAATGTAAAGCTTTGACTGTTCTGCTTTACAACACCACACACATGGTTAAAAAGAAAAATCTAACCCAAGAATTGAACAGTCAAGAACTCAACTAAAGCAAAAGCTGATCTCCATGATGGTGGCATCATTTTAACCACTAAAACATCAACATCTGATCCTCTGTAATTCTCAATAACAGTTTCTGTAGATGTGTGACAGAAATAAAGTCAGTCTGGTTAATAATGAGTGAAGCTGGTGATGCTGTTTGTGGAGTTGTTTAATCATCATCTGCTGAGATCCTGAGAAATTTAATCACTTATTTTATTTCAGTTGATTTAATCTGTGTCTGAAATCAGTTGTAGTTCTTGTGTTTCTCTTTTCTTCAGTGATTCTGCTTGATAACAGCAGGTGTTCATTATTAATGCACAATCATCATTTAATCGATTACTTAATTATCTCATTAACTTTAACTCTGCTTCAGTGTTAATTTAACTCTATTTAGAGAGGGACCAAATGTTCTCTGAGTTGATTTTACTCTGGGGATTTTACTGTGCAGTGTCGCATAGTGGCAGCGACAGACAAACGCTCACTTAAATGTTCAAAGAGACATCCATGAGTTTGAAGTTTGAAAAAAAAAAAAAAAAAAAAAAACAGTAGTTAACAACTACATTTCTCACAGTGGCACAGTTAAAGACAACTTTATAATGTAAATTCACAGTAAAACAAAAGCACTGAATTACTGTGATGTTAGCATCATTCTCATTCAAAGTCATTTGTAAGAAAATGAGCCAGTATGCACTGATTTCACAGTGTATTTCTGAATAGTCATTTCTTGTAAAGTCTTTAATCCTATAAATACCTGCCATTTTTTTAAGTGTAACTCTGATCATTTACACTCAAATAAATAAAACTGTATGAATTGTTGCATACACAGTATGAATACAGAAACAAGCAAGAGTAACATCTGTAAAACTTAAATTGCAGTATCATTTAGTATGAAGATATGCATTCGACGTTCAGTATCAGACATTCTTTAAAAGAGCAACGCAAGTTACACAACATGGCCTGGCAACTTTGGTCACTGTGCCTCTTCCCTTCTGCTCACCAGATAGTACTAAAATTTAATTGTGTCAAAATTCTATTTTTCCACATACAGGCCTAAAATCGAGTCTAGAGTCATCTAGGGTGAAGAGAACCAGAAGAACAGCCTCTGAAATGAGTGTGTTTGAGAAGAAAGAAGAGAAGGCTCCTGCTGACTCTCCAGGATCTCCAGGATTCAGCAGTGTGTCTATGAAGAGCAACAACTCCATACATCTGCCCCCTTATCTCAGTGATGGACCTGCTGTGACCCCTGACCCTGTGTAAGTATCATGTGAATGGATGTAAATTTTTTTAACATGATGATTTACTCACTGAGGTTCTTTTCTCTGAATATGAATGAATGAATAATAATAATATTAAACACCAGTTTGACCTTATTTCCTTCATATGTGTACAGTTGTTCTAATTGAGAATTAACAGAGGTTTTCCCTAGTTAATGTTGATGATTTTCGAAGTCACCATTATATTGTTGAGCACTTGACCCTTAAGTACTTATTTGTTATTACAGAAAGATATTGAAGGAGGCTCCTGTTGACACTCAGAGAGCAGCATCTCCAGGATTCAGCTGTGTGTCTATGAAGAGTAAACACTCTGTGAATAAGCCCCCTGGTTTCAGTGATGGACCTGCTGTAACCTCTGGCCCTGTGTGAGTACCGTGAATTTGAATATGATTTTTGCTCGCAATCTTTACTCTTTACTTGCAATATGAAGAAACTATAGTAATTAGGGCTGTCACGATTCCTTAGTTACATTCAACTACTCGATTATAAAAATCCTCCATTGCATTTTGCCCATGTTGTTTAACCGGCACGATATATCGGAAGTGGCACATTCCATGGACGAGAATCCATGAACAGCATTATAAGACCATTTTCTAAGGCTGCACAAAATATTAAAACCATTTCCACAAGTTCTTATTCAAGAAATGACAGTGGCTGTAGCATTTATATCATACGTAGGTTCTGAGATTAAATTCATAATATGTTTAGAAAAAAAGTCCAAATACGAGAATAAAGTCAAAATGTTTTTGAGAATAAAGTTGAAAAATTTCAAAAAAGTAAAAATTACGAGAATAAAGTAGTAGCAATACAAGAATAAAAGTCAACATATTTTGAGTAAATAAAGTTAAAATATTTCAAGGGTAAAGTCGTAGCATTTCCGAGATTAAAGTTATAATATTTTGAAAGTATAGTCTATATTGCACATGCAAATGGCCTGGTTCGGGAGCACCGGGAGAAATTCTGGTGGTCTGGCAACTAATTTGATCATATGTGGGATTATTAGCAGAAATCATACCATGTGTCATATACTTGCAGAGTCAGTGCAAAATTCAAACAATATGTCATTGTAATAAAAAAAATAATATTGATTCACATGCTGCTTAAACTGAGGTGAAAAACACAATCTGTCACACCACATTAAAGAGCGTGAAAAACACATTACTCTAAGACATATTGGCCACATGCACACTGCAACTAAATCTGGTTGTCAGTTCACCTTTTACTTCTTAATCACGTTCTGTACACACATAATTCACTAAAATACAGGTAGTGACAACTGCATTTACAGAAATTCTATTCAGTGTGTACACAAACAAACTGAACAACTAGTTTAAATGACATAGTCTGTATGTGAGATGCAAGAAAATAACAAGAAAGATGTCTTAATTTTAGCATGTTTTGACACTGGGCTAGTTGTGCTCACAAGCCCTGCGGTAAAGTGTCAGTGTTGCCAGATCTTCATAGAAAAAAAAACAAAACAACAACAAACAAGGACAAACACAAAAAACACTAAAACGCCCCATACAGTGCCTAGCTTTATGAGCTAAGACCAATCAACATGCATAAAAGTGCTTGCAAATTTAAGGACATGGCAACACTGCAAGACAGCACTCTGTAAAGTAGCCTCCCGAGCATAAACAAAACACAGCATGTCTGTCAACGGTAGTTGAATTAAAATCGACAGACAAAAAGAGTCTTTAGTCAAAAAATATCAGATACCAAACGGCTAAATTCCTATTCAACTCCTGCAAGATGCCAAAATGTTGCTATGGTTACAAATGCAGGAGTGACATCTGTTCCGTACACACATGGAGTGATAATTTACGGGACTCACTCCCGCATGTAAGTACGGTTGTCACTCCTGAAACTGTCAGTGTGTACGTGGCCAAAATTTGTGTTTCGCTATAAATAGTGTTGGGTTCGAGTCCACCTAAGTCAAGTCCCAAAGGGCCGAGTCCGAGTCCAAGGACACATTGTTTTAACCCAGGGGTGCCAAAACTCAGTCCTGGAGGGCTGGTATCCTACAGAGTTTAGCTCCAGCCCCAATTAGACACACCTGAACCAGCTAATCAAGCTCTTACTAGGCATACTAAAAACCCCCTGGCAGATGTGTTGAGGCAAGTTAAACCAAGGACCAGGACTGAGTTTGGGTGCCCCTGTTTTTAAACATTGCAACTAAAAAACACAATGTCAATTAAAATGTAAGAAAAGCAAATCTCTAGTGGATCTTGCCATTTTGATTTTTGATTTCACAACATCTCATAATTAGTGTCCATGCTCTGCTTAGCAAACTTAAAGTCACGTAACAGAAGTTATGGCTGACTTATGTCTTGTGACATATTTCAGAGTGAAACAAGTTTTTGAATGTGATAAATTATAGGGCGGGACTTGACTTTATTCACTGTTATAGTAAATGTATAAATTCAAGGTTGCGGGTAAAGGAGTAGGTATCTTCGTGAATGGGACCTTAAGAGCAGAAAATGCACCTCTTTTATTTCTGATTGTGGCTGTGTGTGTTTTGGGTTTTATGACTTTTTTTTCTTGGATGAAAATGAGGCTGTGAGGAATAAACCTAGTCTTTACAATGACGCACACTGTGTATAAAGCCCTATGTATACTTTCCATAAGCCACAGCAAACTCACACCTGTTTTATTTTTGAATGCATTAATTACAATAAATTACATTATATAAAGAAAAATTGATGATGCCATTGAATTACTAGAAAATCATGCACACCCAAGGTGGTTTTGGACCCATTAAAACTATTGCTGCAAAGAAGTGAGACAAATTATTTTTCTTTGAAGCTAGAAACTGCCACCATTTTTTTTTTTTTTTTTTTTTTAATTATAATTTCAATGCAGAAAAAACTAATCAGCTAATGTAAGTAAAATATTCTCAAGCTTACTGAAGACAAGTAAACACTCCAGGTAGGCCTATTACGTACAAACAGAAGGATAAATAATATATTAATCAAAAATATAAATGGAATTATATTTAAAAAAAAAAAAATAGAATCTTTTTAAAAATAGATATTTTTTTTTTTTTTAAGTCGGTCTATCTAAAGGCTATCAGAGAAATAGACTACAGACATTTCTTGAAGTAATAAATGTTAAAATAAAACAATGCAAAATCTTCACTGTATACATTAAACATGATTCTTACTAAAGTTAATAAGTGATTCAGTCAAGAACAGTGAGTGATTTTCTCTTTTTCTTTTGTTGTTTGATTAATATTTATGACGCGGTCAGCAGCTGCAGGTTTACACTGCTGTCGCTTTAAGATCTGACGCACAGATCAAATATTTTGACGCATCAGTGTTTCTCCCAGCTGTTCAGGTTTACTTAAGACAAAACCGAATTTATTTACATGAATAGTCTCTAAGACAAGCATATGTGTAGCAATAACAGACCCTTTTAGAAGCGAAAGAGAACTCGCCATTCGCACACAGACTGAGAGGCGCGTTCTGTGAGCGCGCTTTGAGTGTGTGCGCACATAAACCCGTCGGCTTTCAAGTAGCCCACTGGACAAGACTTAAAACAAATGCAAATACTGAATATCACTTTCGTGATAATGCATTGAGTCAACTGTTTGTAATTGTAATGCATCGAGAAACTGTACATTTCCGTCAGCTGTCTCTGGACTCGGATGGACTCGGCTTATTTTCCGAGTCCCGAAGGCTGAGTCCGAGTCAAGTCCGAGTAAAAATGCATCTGAGTCCGTGACAAGTCCGAGTCGCCTAAAAATTGTACTCGAGACCGGACTCGAGTCCGAGTACCCCAACTCTAGCTATAAAACTGATAGAATTTGAAATCTGAGAGTTTTATATTAAAAGTACCAAAAGCACAAAGCATACTGCTATTGGGTGTCTGACACACCACAAATAACGAATGCATTTGAATACATGAAATATTATTTCCAAACATACTGTCTCTGTGAGTATATAACACATGATATGATATTTGCTAATAATCCCATATATATTCAAATCAGAATACCACCGGAATTTCTCCTGGTCGTCCCAATCTGGGCAATTTTCATGCGCAATATAGGCTATACTCTCAAAATATTATAACTTTAATCTCTAATTGATACGAGAATTGAACTTAATTCTCTGATTCTCTGCAACTTTATTCTCAAAATATTTCAACTTTATTCTCAGAATTTCAACTGTATTCTCAAAATGTTTAGACTTTATTCTCTTTTTTTTTTTACTTTATTCTCCTAATATTTTGACTTTTCTCATAATTCTGACTTTATTCTCTGAATTGTTTGTATTTTCGTCTTGAATTGCTACATAAGTATAGTAAAATAAAAATAAAGTATTCTCGTAATTTTGATTTTTGTATATTGAATTTGATCTTTTAATAGCACATTAAGATCTTAATCTTTATACATTAAGCCATATTAAGTATTAACTGCTTTCTATGGGAGGAAAACGCTTAAATAGAGACTGCGCATTGTGTTCATATTCTGCTGTTCTGTGGCCACGGATTTGCGGGTCTTGTTTTTATGTCCTACAGATGACTTGCAGGACCCTGTACGTTATGCTGTTAAATTAGTTTTAATTGTTTAACGACCACAGTGTCTTGTCTCCATTGGCAACACGCACAATTTGTGTGGGTTACAAGTGACGTCGCAGGTAGCAGAGTGCAAGTGGTGATTGCGAGTGATATTGTAATTTAGTTTCTTTTTTCTTGTCTTCACCACCTGGCTACTGTTGTAAAATGTTGAGATATTCAATTTAAAACATAATAAATAAAATAAAATAAAAATAAAAAAGACTACAAGTGACCTCAGACAGAAGTGCAGGTGTCTGAGAGTGCAGGTCTGAAAATGCAAGTGCATGTCTGCAGCCAGACTCTTCTCCACGATTACAGCATTTGATTCGCAAAATGATTCACTGTTTCGCAGTGTTTGAAACACCACATGCTAGTGACACCTGCTGGTCAAAAGTGTGTAAATGCAACAAAAACTTTTAAAAACCCATTGCAAATGTTTTATTGAAATAATACATCAAATGCAATAAAAATAAGAAAAAAAATACTATTGAATATGAAGTGTCTGTATAAAATACATTTTTTTTTTTTTTTTAAATCTGTTATATTAATTTGCAGGGCTTGTTTTGTTTGTTTTTTGGAGAGCTTGTATATAGAGGCCAGTAAGAGACTATTAACTACTTCTCATCCTTTTAATTGCACAAATGTCTTGTTAAAATATCTATTAATTGATTTAACTGATTCGAGATCAGGTGAAAACTGACGACGATGAGTCAACGGTTCTCTGCTGGGAGAATATCAATGAACTAGCATTGTTCACAGGTTTACAGAGATTGCCCCTCAAGGCAAATCCATTGAAATTTTGAAACGTTTCAAAAAAGTTATGACGCAATGAAGCCTCGTTTGCTGAAATCACATGACTTTGGCCTTTTGATACGCGGTGGTAATGCTTTTTGTGGAGTTGTTTAATCCTCCTCTGCTGAGATCTTGAGAGATTTAATGTCTTCTTTTATCTCCAGTTGATTTCATCTAAGGCCGTGATTGGAAATCAGTCCTATATTTGGAGAAC
The DNA here is from genome assembly GCA_036247105.1 of Cirrhinus mrigala. NCBI lineage: Eukaryota > Metazoa > Chordata > Actinopteri > Cypriniformes > Cyprinidae > Cirrhinus > Cirrhinus mrigala. The sequence goes on along the minus strand of JAMKFB010000258.1, from coordinate 485,903 downwards.
TTTCTTATATCAAAAATCTGTTAGCTGCTGTGCACCATGTGAAGGCACTGTGATATCACTGTGATAGTGTTGAGAAACAGGAAGTAGAATGTCACCCTGTTGACCAATATCTGAACTGCCTCAACATTTTGTTGTATGGCTTTGAAAACATGCAGATGATGTCTGCAATCACTTGATAATGTAAAGAAAATACAGCAACAGTCTGCCACATTCATAACATTATAACATGAGCACTATAGGATGTTTTGGATTCTTTTTGCTTTTTGCTTGCCTGTGTTTCAGCGCACTGATATAAGAAGAATGCTATGTTTATGTTGTGTATCCAAGATATCTGATTAATGTGATAGGATGTGTCTTAGAACAGGCTATAGTTTACTGGTGTTCATTCAGCTTCATGCAGCTATTTTTGTGTGTGTGTGGGGGTAATCAATGCAATGGATGATGGGAACTGTAGTCCTCGGTGACATGTAAAATCTGTGTAGTGAGAGGGTCAATATAATGGAAGAGCGACATCTGGTGGTGAGTGGACGGAAGGCCGCGGCGCAGATTCGTGACAGTGTGCTAGTATAGGCACATATCCAATTGTTTTTGCGGAGTGTGGAAGCTGTTAGCGCACAGAGGGTGTCAGCGCAATCACTGACATTTTGTTCCTGATAACTGTGGAAACAACATAAAATCTGACATTTTTACTCATACAGATAAGAGTAAACTGTAAAGGGTCTACTTTTATTTGTGTGCACTCACAGTATCAACAAAATGTTGTGCGTTTTGTAAAATGAAGAAAACAATCAAGATGCTTTTTCTGCTGTCTAGGTCTCTGTGAACTGGATCATGGCAAAACATTAAACACAGCGTCTAGGCTACTTGCCTTACAGTAGGGGTGTGCGATATGACAATTTTTGATCGTGGATGATAAAAATGTTTCCACGATCTGCTTTTTGAGAAATATCGTAGTATCGTGCTATTCTCTCAGCTGCAGTTCTAGCGCCTCCGTCTCAATATACTGTACAACGCGACATACATTCACTTCAGTGTTAAACTCGGTGGTGGTTACACTCACGGGACACTGCACTTATTCACAATCACAAAAGTACATTATTCGCTTTAAAGTCTTGCCGGTTAAATGTTTCATTCGCGTGCTGCTCCGACGTGCGCTTTTTCACTGCACGTACACCTGAAACGCACGCACATTAAAATACTGTTAAATAGCGCCTAATAGACTCTATGCACAAACGCTGCTGACGTATTTCCGGTAGAATCTCGGCCAGCCTATTTACTTCCGCATAGCGCATTCTATAGCGAAGTATACTAGCGGCAAAACTCTTACAGAAGATTCATTTGACAGCGATTTATAATTTAAGTATTACAATATAGTATTATATAGTTATACATTATAGTAATTACCAGAATGGCCCATTAGTGAAAGCTTGGGTAAAGGATTAAAGACAAGCATAACATTTGTTGGAGATTGATGATTTTAAATTTATTTTCGTTATAAATAATATAAACATGTATATTTTATACAATGTTGCCTGCACTGCAGGAATGTAAACTTTGTAAATGTAAATATAACAAACACTGAACCGTTTCAATACAGTACTGTAAACATGTAAATATATAAATAACTTTAAACATTTGTACTGCAGTAATGTAAACATATAAATATAAATAACTTTGAACATTTGTATTGTAGTAAAGTAAACATATAAATATAACTGAACATTTATAATGCAGAAATGTAAATATGTAAATATAAATAACTTTGATACAGTGTTAAACATTTCCTGTACAGTGATGTTGTGTAAATACAATATTGCATTATTTGTCTTTTTTTTTTTTTTTTGTTAGTTTGTTTGTGTGGTTTCTACACCTGTAGGCAATGAAATGAAAATAAGTTGAAACCAAACCAGTAGGAGTCAGCAAATGGCTGTTTGAACAAGTGAGTTCAACAGATTCGTTCAAACAGCTGATTCATTCAGAAACAAAGCAAGCAACTGCCTTTATTAATGGATTACTGACTCACTTGATTTGTTAAAAAGCGTGGATTTATTCAGTAACGAAACACCGCTGTGAGACACAAAACAGTTCTGCTGTGGCAACGCAGGCTGCACAAGCAACATCTGGCACAACACAGGTCGATCGGTGCATCTCTATTTAAAACGTTAACTTTGCTTAGCTAAAGTCTTGATTGTCTTGATTTAAGTCCTCCTACTCCCAAACTATGCAGCTTCTCTGACTTCCTCATCGACCTGAAACATGTTGCCCTCATGCAGATCTCTCCTGTCACCTGATCCTTACTAGAAACTGAGATATTACTTATAGTTAGTAATGTTCAAGTAAAATCCAAAATGTATATTAATCACATAAGATGCAAACAATGTACATAAAATGTAACTAGATAGATATATAAATAAATAAATAAATAAATACAAATAATGCAAAGACATATATAAACTGAGAAACGGAGATGGCTAGAATCAATATTCGTATAACATTATAGCATGAGAATACTCACCCTCAAAATTGTCGATGTAACTATAAATATATCATTTGAAGCCCTTCTCTTTTTTACTGTTGAGCTGATTGCCTCATGATACGATTAACATCATTCACAGTTATCCAGGGAAGCTCTTGTGAACAGTGAGTGTAGTATGTCATCCCCTCCTGTGGCACACAGTTTTCACACAGTTATCGCCAATAGCGAAAATGGCTTCCGAAAAAGTCAATAGGCTCTTTGTTAAATAGTACTGTTGTGTGCTTTTCCATGTGTCCATGCTTCTCTTTTAGTCTTTTTGTCTAATTACTCAAATTAAAGGGACACAGTGGGATTTCTGCATCAGTGTTATACTGACAGTAATAAGAACCTGTTGGCCACTATAGATTCATTATATTTAAAATGAGCCTATCAATCGAACATTCATTCTAAATGTGGTTATTGTATGATTTTAAATAAGATTTGAAGACATTTAAATATTTCATCTGTTTTGATTAAGCTCTTCTTTTGTCTGTCTGGAAATCTTAATGTATTTTCAGTGGTGTGAGACCTGAGCAGAGCAGATATGTGTCCTGTCAGACCTTTACATCTTCCTGCTGTCAGAACCACATCAGTCATCATGACACAGAAGCGAATCTGCAGCTCGATTCTCACCATCCAGTTCATGATGATCTTCATAGAGTCAAAGACCAGCATAAAACCAGCATGAGGAACAAGTATGAATGCTTATTTGAGGGAATCAAACTACAAGAGAATCAAACCCTCCTGAACTGGATTTACACACAGCTGTACATCATAGAGGGAGAGAGTGAAGGAGTGAATGAAGAACATGAGGTGCTACAGATGGAGAAAAGTTACAAGACACTCCAAGACACTCCAATCAACTGCAATGACATCTTTAATCCTTTACCTGAACCAGGATATGAGGAGTTGAGAAGAGAGAAGAAAGACAAAATAAAGACTGTTCTTACTAAAGGCATCGCTGGAATTGGAAAAACCGTCTCTGTGCAGAAGTTCATTCTGGACTGGGCCGAGGGAAAAGCCAATCAGGATCTAGATTTCATGTTTGTGCTTCCATTTCGAGAGCTGAACTTGATTAAAGATCATCAGTACAGTCTTCACAGACTTCTGCTTGACTTTCATCCTGAACTTAAAGATCTAGACTCAAAGATTTATGATGAATGTAAAGTTGTGTTCATATTTGATGGTCTGGATGAAAGCAGAATTTCACTGATGTTTTCAGATGGTCAGACAGTTTCTGATGTAAATGAGATTTCATCAGTGGGTGTGTTGATGTCAAACCTCATGAAAGGAGATCTGCTTCCCTCTGCTCTCATCTGGATCACCACCAGACCAGCAGCAGCCAATCAGATCCCCTCTAACTACATCAACCGTGTAACAGAAATTCAGGGATTCAATGACCCTCAGAAGAAGGAATATTTCAGGAAGAGAATCAGTGATGAGCATCAAGCCAGCAGAATCATCTCACACATCAGAAGAGCAAGAAGCCTCCACATCATGTGCCACATACCCGTCTTCTGCTGGATCTCAGCCACTGTGCTTCAGAACATCCTGAAACAAGATCTCATTGCAGAAATCCCTCAAACTCTGACTGAAATGTACATCTACTTCCTCCTCATTCAAACAAATGTGAAGAACCAGAAGTATGAAGAGAGAAATTCAGAGGAACTCCTGCAGTCCAACAGAGAAGTGACTGTGAAACTTGCTGAACTGGCTTTCAATCAGCTGATGAAGGGGAATGTGATGTTTTATGAGGAGGACCTGAAGAAGAGCGGCATAGACGTTACTGATGCCTCAGTGTATTCTGGGATTTGCACTGAGATCTTCAGAGAGGAATCTGTGATTTATCAGAGGAAAGTTTACAGTTTTGTACATCTGAGCTTTCAGGAGTTTTTTGCAGCACTGTATGTGTTTTACTGCTATTTACACAAGAACGGTGAGATTCTAAAAATGTTCCTGACAGGAAGATCCAGAACTCAATGTGAGACTGTTCCTCTGAATATGTTTCTAAAGGGAGCAATGACTAAAGCTTTAAAGAGTAAAAATGGACACCTGGATCTTTTCCTTGGATTTCTTCATGGCGTCTCACTGGAGTCCAATCAGAGACTCTTACAGGATGTACTGATACACACAGAGAACAACCCAGAGAGCATCAAGAAAATAATCCAAAACCTTAAAGAAGGTCAAAAAGACGATGTCAGTCCTGACAGATGGATGATTCTGTCACACTGCTTGACTGAAATGAAGGATAACTCTGTTGTTAAAGAAATGCAGGCATTTTTAAACTCCAAAACAAGCAAAGAAAATCTTTCTCTTGCTCAATGCTCAGCTTTAGCAAACATGATCTTGATGTCAGAGGACGTGCTGGATGAGTTTGACCTTAAACAGTACAACATCAAATCAAATGAGGGCAGATGGAGACTGTTACCTGCTGTGAGGAACTGCAGAAAAGCTTCGTAAGTGTGAAAAAATGAGCACAATTATATTTAACATAAAGTTCAACACAAGTTGTGATCGAAGTTTGTGTTTCACTGGGGTTTGTGTTCACAAGAATAGATGTTAATTACTGCACTGAGTAATTTTTTAATTCTCAAGCAATTAATGCTATTAGTTTTTTTTTTAACATTCGTAGAATGTAGAGTGCTTTGTCAACTTAACCAGTAAATATAGTCCAACTCTATGGCAGTTGTTTAGGTGATTTTAGTCAATAGAATTAGTTTATGTAATTAAAATAACTCATCATATTATCAACTCCAGTCCTGGAGGGCAAGTGTCCTGCTGAGTTTAGCTCTAACCATAATGAAATACCCTCAATTAATCCCAGTGTTCAAATTTACTTGCAATTTACAGCTAAGATGTACATGATATACTTTTAATTATGTCATATACTTGTTTTAAATTTTGGACCCTCATCTAACGCATCTGATTTAATTTATCAGCTCATTAGATTCCAAGACTTGAATTAAATTGTGTGTGACTGATGAGGGAGGCATCCAAAATGCGCAATGATAGGGAATCCCCATGACAGATTTAAGAGTCACTGAACTGAACTGAAAGAAGTCTTTCAGTCTGGTGGGAACATCAGCATACCAGCATGTCTTTTAAACAGAGTCCTTGCTGTTTTTAGTTTGGCAGGCTGTAATCTCACTGACCACCACTGTGAAATTGTGGCTTCTGCTCTACAATCATCAAACTCACCCCTGAGAGAGCTGGACCTGAGTAACAATGACCTGCAGGATTCAGGAGGGAAACTGCTCGCTGCTGGACTGAAGAGTCCAAACTGTCAACTCAACATACTGAGGTTTGTGTTTCAAACTGATTAATTTTGTGATTGTTAATAATTATAGACACCCAAGCAAGTTTAAGAGGAGTTTGGGAGTTTTGGATTTTTAACCTAATTTTAAATCCCGTCAATGTTTTTTTTTTGGTGTTGTTTTGTTTTCATGAATTACACACACAAGCATACCATCACACCCCCCACATTCCTGCTGCTGTTCCCAAATGCCAGAAATAAGATCTAAAGCATTTCTAAAATGAAGCACACTAACATTACTGTTGTTTCAGATTATCTGTCTGTTTGGTGAAAGAGGAAGGTTGTGTTGCTCTGGCATCAGCTCTGAGTTCAAACCTTTCACACCTGAGAGAGCTTGATCTGAGTTACAATCATCTCCAGGATTCAGGAGGGAAACTGCTCGCTGCTGGACTGAAGAATCCAAACTGTCAACTCAACATACTGAGGTTTGTGTTTCACACTGATTCATTTTGTGATTTTAATAATTAAAGACGCCCTGGCAAGCAAGTTTAAGAGCAAAACATTTTGGGTAGCTGTTCTGTTTTTTCCTTCATTAACCTACTACAAATCTACCTGCTCTCTACAGTTGAATTCAAAAGTTTTAGGCCAAAGGTGAAAATGTTTATATTCTGCAATGTTTTATGCCACTGTTAGCATTGTGTTAAAACATGCTAGCAACGATGTGTTATGTAATGCTAGAAACACATTAAACGTTGCAATGGGATATATCATTCTAGAAGCAATCAACATGTTAAATCATCAGAATCTTTAGAAAATCGCACTGTTAACAGAAATCTCAAGTCAGTTAATTTATTATAAAATTAATTTGAGTAAATGTCATTCAGCGAATAGTTCAGAGCAGTTCCTGAATAAATCAGTCCTTCATATCATAACATAGACTTCAGTGTCCCACCAATATGTAATTTTTTTATATATTTTTTAAATCTTTTTTTATCCTGCTGTTATATCAATTTTAATTCACTTTTGGGTATATATTTGTCCCCAAAAATAAAGTTAAGTAGGTGCACACACAAAAACACCATCACACAGCATCTCTAAAATTAAGCACACTAACATTATTACTGTTGTTGTAGATTATCTGGCTGTTTGGTGAAAGAGGAAGGTTGTGCTGCTGTGGCATCAGCTCTGAGTTCAAACCTTTCACACCTGAGAGAGCTGGACCTGAGTAACAATGATTTGCAGGATTCAGGAGTGAAACTGCTCTCTGCTGGACTGAAGAATCCAAATCATCTCAACATACTGAGGTTTGTGATTCATATTGATTTATATTTGAATAATAGTGTGTGTGAGAGAGAAAAACTATATACAACTATATACATACATATATCTACTTTTGTAATTAAATAATAATAATTGCATAAAATAATTGCTCAATGTGTTAAATGTGTTAACAAAATAAATGCAACAAAAATTGACAGTGGTGTGAAAGCAGCAGTTAAAACACATCTGCAGTTTGGTACTCCAGTAAAGGCCAGTCAGGTCATGCTTATTTATTTAGGGCCAGATTTACTAAACAGGGCAAAGTAGCATTAGAGCGCAATTCCAAAAAAGCACCGATAGGAGGGGAAAATTTTGCGTGTGATTTACTGACAATGCACAAATTAAAGAACACAGACGCAGCCAGAATGACCAGCGGAATCTACCAAGAGCAGCACAAATTACCGCCTGCTTTAAGACATGTTTTTTTGGGGGGGGTGTCATATAATGCCGCAAATACCAGTCATTTGGCGAGTAATTTGACAAATGTTAGTAAATCACGTTGTATTCTAATACTCCCATAAATTTTGTGTCTGAAAAAGCACTAATTCTTCACTGGCCGTCTTCAGTAAATCCTGACAATACTATTTTAATGCCAAAAGATGGTTTGCATTGGAAATGTCACTTTCGGTTAGAATTACAACTTGATTTTCTGTTATAAAGCAGCTCTCCATTGTGGAGGTCAAAGCTTGATCCAGCTCAAGATCAAGCATGATTTAACATATTGCTAACATGTTTCTAGCAACTACTAGCATGTAGCTGTTTTGATTATCATAACCCTATAAGGTTTTTTAAGAGAGATTATGTAAATAGTTTATCTAAAAATAAAGTGTCTCATCACTTACCCTTATTTTTTTCGTATCTATATGGCTTACAAAAGGAGATGTTAGAATGATGTGTCATTTATTAAAATGTCCATATTGATAATTAAATGGTGAATAAGAGAGTTTCTCTGCCTGTCATCTCATTTTGTGTGACAAATATATTTATTTGTATAAATTAATTGTATAATAATTGCAATTACATAATCTGATTTTCAAAAGCTGAAGTGATTGCCTTTCAGGGCAGTACGTTAACTTTTCTTGCACATAGCACTGGTGCTACAGAGGTGGAAAGTTTTGTAGCACAGGCCAAACAGTTGTAGCACAAGTTAGGGGTGCGATATGGCAAAACTATCATATGCCTTTTTTTTTTTTTTCTTTTTTTTTTTTTTATAGAAATATTATGATTCATGATTTTATCATGATTCTTCATCATGTTGGCTTTACTGTTTACTACTAATTTCCCTGTTGTAAAAAAGATAACACAATATAAAATAAAAAAGAACGGCAGACATTTAGGCCAAAGTGGACAAATCTTTGTCATTTTTTAAAATTTGTTTTTAGAAAATAAAATCAAAGATATACATTAAAACTACACATAATATACAAATAAAACAAACTAGGTTTCAGGTAGTTTTTAGCAGTAGCCAAACATTCAAGAAATCAAATGAACAAATATTAAAATAAAACACTATATACACTGAATACATCAATTATATTTTGTCTCTGTTTTGTTGTTTTATTAACATTAAAGGAAGAGCTCACCCAAAACTGAAAATTCTGTAATCTGTCCGTCAATTCTGTCATAGTGTTTTATTTTTACACCATCATTTATTCACTCTCAAGTTGTTTTAAACCTGAATTAGTTTCTTTCTTCTGTTGAACATAAACGTTATATTGAAGAATGTGAGTAACCAAACAGTTGCTGTCGACTTCCGTAGTATTTTCCCCTCTACTATCAAATGTGGACCAGTTACTGTTTAGTTACCAACATTATTTAAAATATCTTCTTTTGTGTTCAGCACAAGAAATAAATTAATACAGGTTTGGGACAGCATGTAAATGAGCAAATAATGACATGTTATTTTTGGGTGAACTATTTAAGGAATAATTTACTTGAGTACAAGTAAAAGTACTGAAAAATTATGGAACTCAAGTAAGAGTACAAAAAGTAGTTTGCTGAAAAACTTACTGTGTTACAAAGTACTTAAGTATTATTATTATTATTATTAATACCCAAAATTGAGGCGATGTGAGCATTACGGAACATTAAACACTCTCATGTATACAAGTGAGACTCATAGAAGTATTAAACTTATCAGGTTCCAGGAAATCCCTTATACGGACAAATGCATCTGATATCACTACAGCTGAATAACATGCAGATACACACCTTTCGACTAATGAAGCATGAAGACAATAAACACACACTGTAATTTAATTGCATGATTTATGTTACAATTGTATCTCTAGACGGTTACAGCTATGATTTTATTGATACAGTTGGCTGATTGATTTTATTGTCTCAAGCATTCATAAATCACACAAAAGAAAATTAAGCAGTTTACTACAATAAAACCATGGTTAAGTTTTGTAAGGGTTGTGATGTCCACATGATTTTGTTGAAGAAATTATAGGCTGTAGCATTTCTATCGCAAAAAGGTGGACAAAAAGGAATGATTAAGTGGATATTTTAATTAAATGTTTGGTCAATAATAAACAAGGATTTGATCGCCCTGTAAGTGTAACAACAGCAACTATCAGGCCTTTGGCGCCCTTTGCAGGCATTTGTAATAATGTAATGTTAACGAACATTAACGTCAAACACCAAAAAAAAAAGTTTCACATGATGAACATAAGTTACCTGAAAGTGGTGCACGTGCTTCATCTTGGGCTTTATCTTGGGCTTTTTTATTTTTCTTTTCTCTGTGCTGGACTGCTGAATATTTCCTAGAATCAATTAAAAAAAATGGATTTGCAAAACAGAAAAGTTCAAGTTCTTTAAAGTATGTTCATTTATGCACTCAATACTTAGTCTGCAGCACAAATTACAGCAAATGACTTCCTCCTAGCACAAATGACAGCATCAGTGAAGTGTGGCATGGAATCGATTAGTCTGTGGCACTGCTGAGGCACTATTGAGCCTTCAGCTCGTCTGTATATTGTTCGACTGTTTCTCATCTTTCTCTTGAAAATATCCCATAGATTCTCTATGGGGTTCAGATCAGGCATGTTGGCTGGCCAATCAAGCACAGTAATATCATGGTCAGCAAACCACTTGGAAGTGGTTTTGGCACTGTGGGCAGGTGCTAAAGTTCTGCTGGAAAAGGAAATCAGCATCTCCATAAAGCTGTCAGCAGATGGAAGCATAAAGTGCTCCAAAATCTCCTGTTAGATGGCTGCATTGACCTTGCACTTGATAAAACACAGTGGACCAACACCAGCAGATGCCACGACACCCCAATTCATTACTGACCTCAGAAACTTCACACTGGACTTTAAGCAGCTTGGATTCTGTGCCTCTCCAGTCTTCCTCCAGATTCTGGGAACATGAAATGCAAAATTTATTTTTTTTGTCTGAAAAGAGGACTTTGGACCACTGAGCAACAGTCCAGTTCTTTTCTCCTTAGCCCAGGTAAGATACTTCTGACATTTCTGTTTCAGAACTTTTCCTGAAGACGTCTGAGCGTGGTGACTCTTGATGCACTGACTCCGGCTTCAGTCCAGTCCTTGTGAAGCTCTTGTGAAGCTCTTTGATGCAGTACTCTGTGACAGCCACCCCTTTCAGTAATGACCGTCTGTTACTTACTGTCTTTGTCGAGGGTGTCAATGATTGTCTTCTGGACCATTGCCAAGACAGCAGTCTTCCCCATTATTGTGGTTTCGAAGAACAAGAGATACCCGGAATTTATACTGTAGGGATGGAAATTAAATGAAACTCAAATGTGAATATTCTAATATTTTGAGATACTGGACTTTTGACTTTCATGAGCTATAAGCTCTAATCATCAAAAAGAATAAATAAATAAACAAAATAAAATTGAAATGTTTTACTTTAGATGTAATTAATCTAGAATATATGAAGGTTTCAGTTTTTGAAATAAGTTACAAAAAAGGAAAAGCATTTTTTTTTACAGTATTCACATTTTTTGAGATGCAACTGTGTGTGTGTGTGTATCATGTATGTATATGAAGAGTTCAGATGCAAAAGCCTTTAGGTGCCCTCTGAAATGAGCATTTTTCTCAGGCTCCTATGTTTATATTCAGTTATTTCACTTTAATGGCAATTAAAAGAATCTATTCATTGCCATTAAAGTGAAATTACTGAACCTACATGTAGGAGCGTGATAAAAATGCTCATTTAAAAAAATAAATAAATAAACGGCACTTTTGATGGCTTTTGCATATGCGTGTGTGTGTGTTCATGTTTATATTCTTATTTATTTATATGTATATGTTAATACTAATATCAAACAAAAGATTTTGTTTTTTTTGAGCAACTTGGATGGTGCCCCCACTGGGAGCACCATAGCTGCGGTACTGAATGGTATGACCCATTTAATAAGTTGACCATATTAAAAGTTTAAATCAGAGCATAGCTCATACTAAAATATTGAAGTGCTAACGTTGCTGATTCAAAACACCAATGCTGATTGACTGTCAAAGCAAAGCGCGGTTTTGAAAGCCCGCCTCCCAGCCGAACTGGAAGTTCTGATTGCTTTTGCACCCGAGTCAGACCTGTCTGTTATTGCCTGAAGTGCAGGAACCACCCAGTTTGAAAAGTGCCTGTCAAATGCCGGCTCCATCTGTGCCGCCTTTGTCTGTTTTCTTTCTTTTTTTTTTTTTTTTTTGTACTTTGTACTTTTGATAAAAAAAAATAAATGTAGAAACATTGAATACTTTATTTTTATTGTACTCATTTAAAAGTAAAAGTTCCACAATTTAATTATACTCAAGAAAGCAGAAAAATGTAAAAATGTATTTGCAAAAAGTTACTTTCCACCTCTGGGTATTAATCAGTGAAACAATCGACAATTAGTTGATTAATCATTGTAATAATTGTTAAATTAATCAATTATCAAAATAATCGTTTGTTGCAGCCCTATTCTTTACTGAAAACTGGAGTTTATACAGGCTCCTTCAGCTACCTTTAGGGAACCCCTGGAATACCCACAAATCCACACATTTTGTGCATTTCTCTAATCAACCGTATTTAACTTATCAGCTTATTAGTAGAGACTTTAAGACCTGAAATGGTTGTGTCAGGTGAGAGAAACATTGTAACATGCAGTGTGCAACATGCATTCTGTAGCAGTAAACAGTCTGTAGCGACTAAGCATTGCAGATATGAGAACACGTTGTGTGAAATAGGGTTGGGAAGGTTACTTTTAAAATGTGTTCACTACAGGTCACAAAATACATGCTCTAAAAATAATTTTGAATGATATTTTGTTTGATTGCTCAAGGTTAGTAACAATCTAAACACTTGCTTTTATATTAATCACCCTAAATAAAACAGGTGTCATTTAAAGCAATTAAATGAATTAATAATATTGAGATAATATTAAGATTAGTGTTTTAAATATACCATTTTAAACACTGAAATATAAAATGATGGTGGGAAAATAAATTGCTTTCAATATGAAACTAAAACCACCAGTAGGTGGCAGCAAATCACTGTCTTAATGAATAAATCGTCATCATTCAAATTCGATTTGATTTTTTTTTCTTTCTTTTTCTCTCAAAAGGACTGATTCATTAAGGAATGAAGCAAGTGATTTTATGAATGTATTCAAATTATTTGCTCAGCCGATTCATTTAAAACACAGATTCAATCAGAACCCAAACAGTACTCAGTTGCTCGCAGACACACAACTCTTGTGATGTGGATTCATTTCAGAGTCAGTAGTTATTTGCGTTTAGAGTAAATAGCAATAGATGCTGCTTACACTAAGTGAAAATAACATTTTTTTAGTGACAGATGCTGTTTACTCAATGTAAAAAACAAAACAAAACATAGATTCTGTTAATACTCTGTTAAAAGCAGCAGTATTTTCTTTATTGTTCAATGTGCTATTTACACTAAGCACAAATAACGACAGATTCTTTTTACACTATGTAAAAGTGGTACAATTTCTTTGCAATAAATGTAATAGTTATAAGATATTTGCACATCAGTGTTATAGTGCATTATAAAACATTATGCAAAAATAACATATTGAGTGTAAATTATACCTAACCCTAGTGCTAAACCCGATAAACGCTTTTTAATAATAACCCTCTGGAGTCTGAGGTAATTTTGGGGCCCCTGAGATGTTTTGACATGCCCTGACATTTGTGCTTATTTCAGCAACTTATAACATACTATTGGCCAGCATGAATATTTATTTGTATTCAGCGCAGACTGCTACACTAATGTGCGAGCAAGATGGATGTACATGTTTGTTTTTTGTTTTTTTGTTTTTTTGAAAAAATAATAAAGATTATGCATGGTTAGTAAGTTTTTTGGGGGGGGGAATGTAGTTGAAATAAGGCCTGAATAGTTCTGAATAAGACTTTTGAATAATCAGTCTTGTAGGCTAGAATATTTACTTCAAAATTATGTGAAAATCATCCTGCTCACTTATTTACTGACTTGAAGCATAATACTTTCTTTACTGAGGTAAATATCTCTGTTCTGAGACAGTCAGTATTATACAGACTAGAAAGAGCACTCCCTCATATAATCACTAAAAGCTGTCACTTACTTCAGTTCATTGTGTTTTCACGACAATAAGCAATAAGCTCTCTACACTACACAATAGATCTCATAATTACATTGTGTCTGCACTTAGTTAAAATGAGAGAATACTCAAGCTTGCAAAACTCTGCATTTTGAGCGACCACTGGATTCTAACTTGAATGCTTCTGGTTACTGCATTCAAGAAATCAACAGATATGTCTGCTACATTGCTCAACGCTGCAAACATGTTTTGCCAGTATCAGATTGGGCCCCCTGATTCCCCAGGGCCATAAGTGGCCGCTTACCTTGCTTAAATGTTAAGTCCACCCCTGCTCTGCAGCACAACCATATTCTCTCTTATCCAGGAAAAACAAGAATGTGCTTTTTTTTTTTACATATATACACACACTTTCACACAAATGTGACCCTGGACCACAAAATCAGTCTTAAGTGGCATGAGTATATTTGTAGCAAAAATACAGTGTATGGGTCAAAATGATAAAGTTTTCTTTTATGCCAAAAATCATTAGGATATAAAGTAAAGATCATGTTACATGAAGATATTTTGTAAATTTTCTACCTTAAATATATCAAAACTTAATTTTTGATTAGTAATATGCATTGCTAAGAACTTCATTTGGACAACTTTAAAGGCGATTTTCCTCAGTTTTGATTTTTCTTGCACCCTCCAGATTTTCAAATAGTTCAATTTTTCAAATAGCCAAATATTGTCCTATCATAACAAACAATACATCAATGGAAAGCTTATTCATTCAGCTTTCCGATGATGTATAAATATCTTTTGACTGGTTTTGTGGTCTAGGGTCACAAAACCCCACATATATGTTTTTACAAATGTTGGGCAGAACTTGATTTTGTTGTTCTGCCCTCCTGCTGGAGCACACGTCATCAGAGAAGAGATGTCATTGCAGTGGGGAAGGAATTAATGTTTTGATTAAATATTACAAGGGCATATCACACTAAACACATCTTTGGCACAGTGATTCATTTAAAAGCCTCTGATTGGCCGTTGAATTGATCAGTCATGTCTGTGATTGGCTATAATACTCAGTGCTTCAAAGCCCATGGCAAGTAGTAACCTTTGATGCAAAGGAGGAAAAATGTAATGCTGTAATCATATTCACAATTATGTCACAATAACCCACAGCTACATTTATACTGTACATTTCTAAAAAAAAAAAAAATGAAACACACTAACATGAACACTTTCTGTTGTAGATTATCTGGCTGTATGGTGACAGCAGAAGGTTGTGCTGCTCTGGCATCAGCTTTGAGTTCAAACCCCTCACACCTGAGAGAGCTGGATCTGAGCTACAATCACCCAGGGGATTCAGGAGTGAAGCTGCTCTCTGGAACGCTCAAACATCTGGATAAACTCAAGTAAGTTGAGCAGAAACAATCATTCTGTCAGCTCCGTATGTGACAAAGGTCCTTAGTTTCACTCTTATCATGATCCTTATGATTTATCACGATGAAAAACAACAACAGCAATAATAATTATACAATTATATGCTTCAGTCTTAGAGAATAAATTAATTCCATTTGCTCCATGAAAAATTACAGTCATTTATAAGACTACTGATTTGACTGGAGTCTTCATCACTTGAGTGAACGTCATTTAAACATATTTGTCTGTACATTTGTTCACATTTGTAGGTGTTTAATAAAAGAAAATTAATTTTAGATATGTTTGTACCCAAAAGATACAAACAAAATAAACATTTATCTGATGGTCAGTGGTCAATGTGTTTACGTACTACTTGTAAGAAATGGACCAGTAGCACAGTTGCTAGTGGATAAGTTATCAAAATCATATATGTGTATAGAGAGAGAGAGAGAGAGAGAGAGAGAGAGAGAGAGAGAATTTGAATTTTAACAACTCTTTTATTGCACAGTTTTCAACAATTCACAACAAAAACACACCAATATCACAAGTAAATAACACTGATCATTATAACAGACAAGAAAAAATTAAAGAGTCGTCCACAAGGGAACAGATTGCATCATTGTAGCACCAGACAGTTTGAAAAGACATCAAATCCTTCATCATCTTAATTAAATTTAAAATCTACCCACACTCTTGCTTTTATCCGGTTCTTAAAAATAGGTACAATTTCACATACTTCTTCACCTTCTACTTTGTTTCTCCTACTTATATACACTGCCATTTTTGCTTCACCCACCAAAAAATTTAAAAGCTGTGATTTCTTTTTGTTCTTTGCTGAGTACCGATAACCCAAAATAAAGTTTTGAACATTAAAACTTTCATTCAACTTATTAAAAACAAATGTAAGAAAATTAAATAAACAATTGAGTCTTAAACATTCTGTAAAACAATGAAAAATTGTTTCTCTTTCCTCACAAAACGGACATAAATCGCTAACATTGGGATTAATAACATGAATAAAAGAATTGACAGCAACTGCACCGTGTACAATTCTCCATTGGAGATCCCCCATTTTTTTATCCAGAGGAGGTTTATAAAAAACTCTCCACTCCGGCTTTATACTTTGATCAAACCCCAATTTACCTCTCCAAATATTTCCAACTCTTTCATTTAGAATTTTAAAGTTTAAAATTTTAACACAAGTTTTGTACATTTTCTTACCATCAATCTCATTAAAAATGGACCCTTCTACGTTTTTAACCAGTTCTCCACTCGCACCTTCAAAATCAGGGAAAATATATATTTCTGGAAAAGGGTCTCTCTTGTTGGGAACCACTTTCCCTTCCCCATAACTTCTAAGGAGAGACAATTCTTCCATCGTAAGTTTCTCTTTTAAAAAAATTAACAATTTTTCAATTAGTCTAAGAGAAACAACCCCAATACAAGAAGCAACCTCCTTTGCATTGTTTAACTCAGAGCCTCCAGCCTCTATTAAATGACACAGTTTGACTTTCTTTTTTTTTACACATAGCACTTTCAAAGTTCCATGACATTTCATTGGACATATCCAGTCTGGCTCCACAAATCATTGGTTCCTCCAGTAACCAGTGTAAAGATGATCCACAATCTTCTCTCCTTTTCCTGAAAAAACTCCACACCTTAAAGAGCCCTTTATAAAAAGATGGTAGTCCATTCAGCTGGATCTTTCTTGAGTCCATTAGAAACAGAGCAGAGTCCAAACCCAATCCTCCAGCCTGATTCAAAATAAAATTAGTAACTTCCCTCTACACAAGGTCTCTTGGTCCAGTTAAAAATCTTTGTATAAACTGTAAACGAAAAGTTGCTCCTCTGCTGGCCAGGTGTACTAGTCCTTGCCCTCCTTCCTCCCTGGGGAGAAAAAGGACACTCTGCGGTACCCAATGGTACTTAGTCCAAAAGAAATCCACTGCAACAGCTTGTAGTTTTGCTAAGAGTCCATTAGGAGGGTCTATACTTTTAGCCCAATTTACTTTGGCAGATTCAAATTCATCAATTATTTCTTTTAAAACATCCACCTCTTTTTGATTACTTACCAACACCACTATATCATCAGCATAGGCTGATATTTTAATTTTAAAATCACAGCGATGTATACTCCAGCCGTCAATCTTTTCCCTTATTCTTATTAACAAAGGTTCAATCGCTAGAGCATACAACATCCCAGACAAAGCGCATCCCTGTCTTATGCCCCTTGTAATTTTAAAAGGAGCACTCAGACCACCATTAATTTTAAGCACACTTTCAATGCTTCTATACAAAGTCCCAATCATTTTAATAAAAACCGTGTCAAAACCAAATCCCCTTAACGTCTGCAAAAGGTATCTATGTTCAACCCTGTCAAACGCTTTCTCTTGGTCTAAGGAAATAAGACCAACATTAAAATCCAATGCTCTAGAAAGTTCTAAAATGTCTCTAATAAGATGAATGTTGTCAAAAATTGATCTATCAGGAACACAGTACGTCTGATCCACATGAACAATCCAACCAATTGCTTCCCTTAACCTAATAGCAAGAGCCTTGGAAAAAACCTTGAAATCAGAACATAAAAGAGACACAGGCCGCCAGTTCTTTATATTCCTAAGGTCACCTTTCTTAGGGATGAGGGTGATCACTGCCCTTCTGCAACTCAAAGGCAACAAGCCTCTAGACAAGCTGTCATTGAGTACATCGAACAAGTCATCCCCCACCACTGCCCAGAATGCTTTATAAAACTCTACAGGAATGCCATCGATCCCCGGAGCTTTTCCGCATTTCATACTATTCAGGGCATTGTACAGTTCCTCTTTCGTGAGCGGCTTCACCAGTTCACCATTTACTCCTTCAGGAACCTGAGGTAAACCCTCATAAAAGCAACTGGCTGCTTCTTCCTCCACCACCTGTTCACTTTTATACAGTTCTTCATAAAAGGCCACTGCTACTTTCCTGATTTCTTTAGACTCTGTAATTTCCTTTCCAGACTCAGACAATAAAGAATGCATAATTCTATTTAGTCCATTCCTTTTCTCTAAACCAAAGAAGAATTTGGTTGGACTGTCCAAATGTGCTGCACACTGAAATCTAGAGCGTACCAAAGCGCCCTGTGCCCCGATGCTCAACAAATCATCTAAAATTTTATTTTTTCTTTTAAGAGCTTTAACACGCTCCTGATCTTTTCCAAATTCTAAAGAATGTTGCAAATCTAAAATATCCTTCTCTAGAGCTTCTACCGATTGGGAAATGTCTCTTGAAGCATTGAGCGTATGCGTACGGCACAGTTGCTGTATTTGTATTTTTCCAACATCCCACCATTGCTGTAAAGAGACATACGACGCCTTTGTACCTTTAAAATTATTCCAAAAAAACTTAAAAGCATTACAAAAAGAGTTGTCAGACAACAAATTAGTATTGAAGTGCCAATAAGCACTTTTTGATTTAACATTGTTGATAAAAATATCACATTTTACCAGACAATGATCAGAAAAAGCCACAGGTAAAATTGTACAACCTTTAATGGTATTGAAATGATGTTTAAAACAATACCATCTGTCCAACCTAGCCATTGTTACATGATACTGCCTTATTTGTGTCCACGTGTACTGTCTTTGTGCTTTATTCCATACCCTCCAAATATCATACAGATCTTGATGTTTTATAATTTCTTGCAACACACGTTGCGATTCTTTGCGAGGCTCATTATGATTTCTATCAATCACATCATTTTCAGTGCAATTAAAATCACCTCCTATAAATAAAAACTCTTCAGGCTCACAATTTTCCAATGACTTTCTTAACTTATTTAAAAACATAACCCTTTCATTTCCCACTACTGGTGCATACACATTTATAAAAACAAAACTAACATTTTCTAATTTAACCCGTACTTTCAACAGTCGTCCATCCACAACATTTTCCACTTTACATGAATCCAGACTCATATTTTTCTTAAACAAAATAGCAACTCCTCCACTGATGTTAGTTTTGTGGCTCATAATCACTTCTCCATCCCATTCTATTTTCCAATCATTTTCATTCTGAAAGTCAGCGTGAGTCTCTTGAATGAACATAATGTCAATATTTTTTGTTTTATTGTATCAAAAAGCATTGCTCTTTTCTTCTGATCCCTTGCTCCATTTAAATTAACACTACCCAGCCTTAAATTACTCATTGATGAATGAATGAAAAAAAAGACTGAGTATACCAGAGGCAAAAAAATAAACAAAAAAGAATAAAATTTAAAGCACTGCTTTTTCATTGTTCAAAGTGGTTGTTCTTAACTTTTGAACCTTTTTATTCAGTCTGTAACCCTCTTGTTCTGTAAGACTCCCTATCCCTTTTTCTTTCATTGAGATTCTTGCTGATTCTATAAATAAATCGTGATCAGGAAAGAAAGCCTCTACTTGTACTCCTTTCATCCCTTTTGTTTTTTGCAAGAACTCCTTAATTCTTGCAGAGGTGTACACATTCCTTTCAGACCTCCTGAGAGAAACTGAATCAACTGAACTTATAGATTCATTCTCACTTTCTTAGAAAGAATCATCTGAATTACTGCACTCAGAAGTCACTCCCTGATCCACATCTTTCACCTGTTTTTCCTGAACCTGTTCTTTTCTTGCTTTTTTCCCCCTTCTCTTCCCATTAGTTTTCCTTTTCAATGTTGGTGTTTTGAAAAAACTATCATCATCCATCATATCTACATCCTTAATGATTTCAAGTTCACCATTGCTATCAATGACAGTATTTCTAGCTTCAGTTTCCTCACATCCTATCTTTTGTTCTTTTCTCTTTGTCACATTTTCAGACTTAGCTCCTTGCTCACTCCCGTCACTGTCTTTGCCCTCTTTATCCTCATTTAAGCCTTCATCCTGTACTTGCTGAGTTTCATTCTCCTTTTGAATTTCACCATCTAAACCAACACCATGAGCCGCTTCATTTGCCTCATTGCCCGGACAGTCACGTACAATATGGTTTTCCTGACCACACTTAAAGCACCTCATAGCCTCTGAAGTTACATAAATGTTGTAATCAAAGTCATCAATTCTGAATTTCAGAACAAGATTCAAATCTTGTCCATTATTCAGAATCATGTACACCTGTCTCCTAAATGTAACCACATGTTTTAATTCAGCAGATTTGCTGTTCAAAGTGATCTTTTTAATCTGCGACACAATCTTTCCATGTCTAACCAATTCCCTAACAATCACTTCATCTTTAATGAAAGGTGGAACGTTAGACAAAACAACCTTTTTCGCTGGTTGCATTAGTGGCATCACCGCCGTATAAGCGTCACTTAAAACGATTCCGCTTGTCACAATCTCATTAACTTTATTGACGTCGTCTAAAAACAGAACAATTGCACTGTTCATTTTCGCCGCCGATAAGACACTTTTATGTCCAACAACTTTAGCCACAGCTAGGCTACATTCCTCCACCGAACAGCGTTCCGCTGGAACAACTTTAATGCCATGCCGCCTGGTTAGCTGTTCCAGCGAAACCCCTCCAGACGCCGCCATCCCACTCAGCAAACGCTGACCGTCAGCGCCCCACCCCACTCCAAGAATACCACTCCACAAACAAACCTCCAGATACTTTCTTAGAATCAATAGAAAAGATAGAAAAAAAACTCACAGACAAACCGCTCGCACTCCTCACACACCACGCACCGCTCACTCGCTCCCGCATGCGCACACACAGAGAGAGAGAGAGAGAGAGAGAGAGAGAGACTGAGATGTAAAATCTCTACTTCCAGGGAGTCCTGGCCAAAATGGCAGCACATAAAGTTTGTTTTTTTCACATAAAAAAAAAAAAAAAAAAAATCAAACACATACAACAAAATTTTGCCCTGCACTCATGTAGTGACAGATCACAAAATTAATACAAGTACATGTTTACTTCAGATTAGACCATAAGACATTTTTTAAAGAGGGAAGTGTTTCTTTACAATACTCAGCTTGTTCCATAATGATGGAGCAAAAAAAAGAGAAAGCAGTTTGGCCAAACTCTGAGTATACTGTTGAAACATTTAAAGTGCTCTTGAACTGATAAACTGAAATTCCCTTGATCTTTTGACATATATTTGTCATTGTACTATAAAAACATTCTGTAAGTTTCAGAACTCAAAACTTTCTCATTAGTCTAAAAACAGCTTATATTGAAACCGATCTGCCAAAACGTCAGCTTGTGGAATGTGCCACTTTATGATGTAATAGTGTGGCTAAACACGCCTCCCCTGAAGAAGATCAACACCTGCTTCTACATCACTGCCTGTTTAGCCCCGCCCACCGAGTCACACATGTAGTGTAAATAACAAGAGAAGCAAACACAGGTCTATGCAGAAACCAAATGATAAAATGACTCTGAATACAAGAAGACGCTGTGCAGTGTCAGACTGTGGAAAAACAGTTTTTGCATTGCCTTCCTTCTGATCCCAATGTTAGAAAAAAGAGTGGATAAACTTTATTTTTAATGAAGATCCAGACTGCGTCAATGAGAACTTTGTTCACTTCATTTTACTGTGGATTATTAACAAACAAGGTACAATTCGATGCAGGACTTTCAGAAAGATTGAAACTAAAAGACGATACTGTACCAACTATATAGGATCTGACAGTAATGTCACACCACACAAGTGTGAGTACGTCAACTGATTTTATTACATGGTCACTGTTGCTTTGTCTGTTTATACAGATCATTTGATATATGTACCGAGAATGTATGTTTTTTTTTTTTTGTTTAGTATTTTACCTAAATTACAAAGGCATCTATTTATGAATCTATTTATTGACTCTACAATCCACTACGCCTGTTCAAACAGAGCGTTCAGATGAGGGGGTCAAACAGGACAGAAATTAGTCTATTACTTCTAAATTATGTTTTTTGATGCATCTTGATAACAATGTAAGGGGATCTCAGAGAACAGCACAAAATAATAAAAAAGGCAGTTCATGACCCCTTTAAAGAAGTTTAGCAGTAGATCTAGTGCTATAATTATGTTATTATATAACATATACATCATATAAATTGGTAATTTACCTAACAATGCCTTAGCAATAAACAACAGCATGTGTATTTTCTTCCTTTGAAACAATGAGGACCACTTCACAAATTCATACAGGATACAATAAGTGTGTGAAGAGGCACTTGTCACAAAGCATAAGGCAGCATGATATACATAATACAACTTTTATAGTGAAGATAATCTTGCATGCATATAGATCACATCACCATAATCTAACACTGAGACAAAACAATTGTTCTTTCTTCAAAAGGAAAGCATTTCTTTAAATGGAAAAGAGAACCCAATTTTGGTCTAAGCTTTTTATAAAAGGTTTTTCATATGTAGATAAAATCCCAACTATTCATCCAGTCATATGCCCAAATATTTGTAACAATTTACTCTTTCAGTTCATTCACCTTGTTAAGTTAAAATAGAGCAATCTGTTTGAATGCAAAGGCGGCTGAAGAGCTTTTATGAGTTTAAAATCAATTTTAAGTTAGACAGTGACCGTTGCAATGACTGAAAAGATTCTTTATCTATGGCTTGGTTCACCAAATGTGCTACTGTGGCTATTGTGTCATCAGCATATAGATGAATTGTAGCTGAGATTATCCCATGACCTAGGTCATAATATAGATGGAGAATAAATTTGGTGCTAAATAGATCTCTGTGGAACACCTTTGACACACACTGTCTAAAATTAGACACACACTGAGACACACACTGAGTTCTTTCTGATAAGTCATTATTTAACCAATTTAGAGCCATTTCACAAAAACCTACATAACTAAGTCTCTGCAATATAAGTTTATGATCTACAGAATCAAATGTTTTTGAGAGATCTACAAATAGGGCTGCACAATGCTGTTCACTATCCAATCATTTAATAACATCATTTGTGAGCAGCATGGCTGTATTAGTATATGACCTGATCTAAAGCCTGACTGGTATTCATTCAAAACTTAATTTTCAGTTAAAAACAGTTTTACTTGATCATTTATAAAAGATTCAGATACTTTTGCCAACACTGACAACCTAGAAATAGGTCAATAGTTTCCACACTACAGAGTGCTAAAGTAGAATTGAAGCAGTGTTGGAGTTAAGAAGGTAATTATGTGATGATTGACCATTAGTGACGAACACCTGCTGAAAGAAATGCTGCTTTCATGCCATATCGTAATTACCGTAATTTCGAGATGACAACACGGGAGCTGTTCACACCCTAGGACTCGGACATGAAACTATCGCACTATCAATGCCAAAACATAGCGCCTCATGAATCTGAAGTCGTAGCTCTCGGAAAGCTCCCAGTTCACAAGTTGTAATTACGAGATCTACGAGGACGTGAATGCTTTTAACAAGTTGGTATCTCATAATTATGGTAATTACGATATGGCATGAATGCACCTAAAACATATCCAGTCACAGCCAAATGCCTTCTACACACTGCACGATTTTAACAATTTTATAAGATCATTCGAAAATCACACCGTGTGACATGGATCTAATAAACTTGTGTATGACTTGTATTGGGGTGGGAATCTTCAGGCATTTTACAATCCGATCCCGATTCTGGTTCAATTCTGATTCCAAAACGATTCTTGATCTATATTTTTTCCCCAATTAATTCTTCTGCTGTGCAAATACATCTGTACAACCTTACATTTTAACCAAACTTGCAGTTTCTGTGCTTTTTGTTTATAGTTGGAATCTCTGTATGTCAGTACTGACATCTTAAAAGTAGGAGTGTGAATCTTCACTGGTTTCACGATTCGATTCAATTACAATTTTCATTATCAACTCAATAATCACTATGTGTCACATTCTCAGTTTTCAATATTACTGCACATGGCTATATTTTCATATAAATTTTATAGCAAATTTATTTTGTGCAAAATGTACTTTATTTTTTTATTATATAAGCAGGCTACTTTTTGAAAAAGCGCAAATTCTGTGCAATGAAGCCCGTCACGTCTCTAGCGTGCACACGTGCCATATGTGAAATATTGTCATGTTCTCATGTCATGTTGTTCTACAGCATAAACTGCACACAGTCACACCCCAGACTGTCTTTAGCAGGACACACATTACAGGAAATAAAAAATCTATGATTTTTTATTGTCATGTTTGGGGTCTCTCACATTTTATAAATCTTTTAGCGTGGGCCAGACTTTATCTGGTTATTTATTACAAGCATATGTTTTTTTTTTTTTTTTTTTTTTTTTTTTTTAAATAAACACAACTGCTTCAAAATCTGTGTTATCAGTATGGGTGTGTGCAGTTTAACTTGTAAAACAAAATTTTAAAGTATCGTCAAGTTGTTACTACAGGCATCATCTCATAAACTGAAAAACCCCATTATAAAATAATAAACTCTTGAAGGAACCAGCTGTGAATTAGTCTTCTGGGTTCTGACATCATTCCTGCACCAGTTTATGTAAGTGTT
Source organism: Cirrhinus mrigala (assembly GCA_036247105.1). NCBI lineage: Eukaryota > Metazoa > Chordata > Actinopteri > Cypriniformes > Cyprinidae > Cirrhinus > Cirrhinus mrigala. Next base: position 461,409 of record JAMKFB010000258.1, on the reverse strand, counting down.
GATTGTAAGTGACGTTAGTTGCAGAGGAAACACAGATGACTGAGAGAGCAAGTGTGCAGTCAGACCTGATGAAGATTTCAGCTAAAAACCTTATTTACTGTTTTACTGAAGAAAAAAATTCACTTGCATCATGGATGGCCTGAGTGTGAGTAAATTATCAGCAAATTTTCATTTTTGGGTAAAATATCCCTTTAATTACTTCAAAAACAGTGACATCACCACCTCAATGCTGAGAAATAAAATGTAACTATTAAGTAATGAAGGTATTTTATTCATAAATTAATAGCTGTGCACAACAAACACACAAACTTGCTCCTGAATGTTTCAGCATGTCCACAATCATCTGTGTGTCACTGTGTGTTACCGTCTATTAACATGATGTCAACACTTTTAACATGTCACTAGTGTGTTTTAGAAGATGATTTAAGTTTGAAGTTAAAACAGATTAAGCTTTTGTAGGTTTTTTAGACGGAGATTGCTGTGCATTTGCTGTGGTGTCCTGTGTGCTTCCAAGAGAGTTGCTAGAGTGTTCTAGGTGGTTGCTAGGCAGTTACGATGGTATTTTCCATGGTTGCTATGCAGTTGCTAGGATGTTCTGGGTGGTCGCTAGGCAGTTGCTAGGGTGTTCTAAATTGTTAAAACGTGTGTGTTTTCTAGTGTGGATCATGGAGGAGAGTTCAGGATCACATCAGGACTCCACAAATGTAAGTCCACAAACAGACACACAGTTTTGTTGTTTGTTGTTTAGTTGTTGTAAATGTGTCTCTTGTAATGTGTGTTCTTGTGTTCAGATGCCTGTGATCTCACACTGGATACAAACACAGCAAACAAACACCTCAAACTGTCTGACGAGAACAGAAAAGTGACACATGTGATTGAGCCACAGTCATATCCTGATCATCCAGACAGATTTGATTGGCATTGTCAGGTTCTGAGTGTTGAGAGTCTGACTGGACGCTGTTACTGGGAGACTGAATGGAGTGGAGATTATGTTTATATATCAGTGTCATATAAAGAAATCAAGAGGAAAGGAAGGATTCATGACTGTGAGTTTGGACGTAATGAGAAGTCCTGGAGTCTTGAATACACTTATGGCAGATTCACTGCCCGTCACAATCATAAAGAAACTTATATATCTGCTGGTTCAGTGTCCAGTAAGAGAGTAGGAGTGTATGTGGACGTGTCTGGCGGCACTCTGTCCTTCTACAGCGTCTCTGACACACACAAACTCACACACTTACACACATTCACACACACATTCACACAAACACTACACGCTGGATTTACAGTTGGTTACTGCACTTCAGTGTCTCTGTGTGACATTAAACACACACAGACATTAGTGGACACAGTGTGAGTGTAATGATGTGAAAGTGTTGCTGTTGTTGTGTGTGTTTTAATCACAGGCTTCAGGAAGTTCAATATCAGACACACAAGACAGTTTCCTGTTTCAGATCATCAGGATGAAGATGTTTCTCCAGTCAGAGACACTTTCTGTGTTTCTGTCAGTTCAACACAAATCACACACTCACACACACAAATAAAATCACATGTCATATTTACACTGTTGTGTCATATTCAAATATTGTTTATGCAAATGAGCTTTAGACTGTATTTGAATTTGTTTTGACTCCTGAAGCACAAACATTATTAACCCTCTGAACCTCTTCATTTTTGGGTCACACTTACAGTCAGAGTCAAAACAGACTGAATATAACAGACTATATATATTAATTTTTTTCAGAAAAAATCTATATATTTTTGATCAAAAATATTTTTTGATGATTATTTACAATTTTGATAAATATTTATGTATTCATGCAAATATTGTTATTTTTCCCAATTAAGATTGATTATTTTTTTGAAAAAAAGAAAAATAAATAAAATAATAATAATAAATAAATAAATAATAATAATTTTGCTGTCACACTTTGGTGTGTGTTTTTTTTTTTTTTTTCCTTTTGTTTTTGTTTTTTTCTTCAGGAAAATCAATATAATACATTTTTGTTCAGTATTATTTTTTGATTATTACTTTTTAATTTTGAGGAGATCTTATGATACTATGCAAAACTTATACAATTTTTATGAGCTATTTTTGGGTCACACTTGATACTTGAAATACATCTTTTTTATTTTTTTATTTTATTTTTTCTTTTTTGTTTCTTTTTTTTTTAAACCAGGAAATTTAATGTAACATGATTTTGTTCAATAATATTTTTTGTTTATTCTTTATCATTTTGAGGAGATTTTATGATACTATGCAAAATTTGTACAATTTTTTTTTTTTCGGGTGGGGTGTCACACTTGCTAATTAAAATACAACTTTTTGTTTGTTTGTTTTTTCTTTCTTTTCTTTTTTTTATAAAAATTGAAAATTTTTTTGGGGGTCACACTTGCTAATTAAAATACAACTTTTGTTTTTCTTTTTTTTTTTTTTTAAGCAAGAAATATAATGTAATATGATTTTGTTCAATAATATTTTTTGTTTATTCTCTACAATTTTAAGGAGATTTTATGGTACTATGCAAAATTTGTACAATTTTAATGAGCTATTTTTCCAGTAAAATTAAACTTTGAGTCTCTTCATTTTTGGGTCACACTTGAAATACAACTTTATTTTGTTTTTTAGGAAAATTAATGCAATATATTTTTGTTCAGTAATGTTTTTTTGATTATTATTTAGCATTTTGAGCTGATTTTATGGTAGTATTACATTTTTATACAATTTTAATGTGCTATTTTTCCAGAAAAATTAAACTTTGAGCCTCTTCATTTTTGGGTCACACTTGAAATACAACTTTATTTTGTTTTTTAGGAAAATTAATGTAATATATTTTTGTTCAATAATGTTTTTTGATTATTATTTAGCATTTTGAGCTGATTTTATGGTAGTATTACATTTTTATACAATTTTAATGTATTTTTCCAGAAAAATTCAATAGGGTCTGGCTGCAGACATGCACCTGCACTCTCAGACACCTGCACTTCCGCAAGTGACGTAATTTGCAGTCTATTTTATTTTTTACTTTATTTGATATATTTATTATTTTTTTTAATCAAATCTCTCAACATTTTACAACAGTAGCCAGGTGGTGAAGACAAGAAAAAAGAAACTAAATTACAATGTCACTCGCAATCATCACTTGCACTCTCTGCTACCTGCGAAGTCACTTGCAATCCACACAAATCGTGCATGTTGGCAATGGAGACAAGACACTGTGGTGGTTAAATGATTAAAACTAATTTAGCATAACATACAGGCACCTGCAAGTCATCTGTAGGAGATAAAAACAAGACCCGCAAATCTGTGGCCCCAGAACAGCAGAATATGAAAAAATATGAAGTCTCTCGTTAAGCGTTTTCCTCCTGTAGAAAACCATTAACACTTAATATGGCTCAATGTATTAAGATATGATTAAAAGATCAAATTCGATATACAGTTTATTAATATAATATATATGTAGACTATATAGTGTTTTTCTTTTGCAAAATGTGGCATAATGTGGCATAACGGATGAAGATGATAAAGACTAAACTCAATATGCTCCTATTCATTATTAAAACAACTACACACAAGCAGGTGAGCCCAGAATAAACGCAACGCCGCGTACATTCGTGTTTTCCCATAAAGAATAATCTCTACAGCTCTTTTATATCATTGTCTTTTGTTTATATTGATTTTCTATGGGAGGAAAACGTCTATTAACGCATTGCGTTCTGGGCTCGTCTGCTTGCCTATACAGAGTTGGTCCTTTTAATATCACATAATGCCTTTCTTATGGCGCGTTCATATCTGCTGGTATATCGTTTGACAACAGTAAGGTTTATATTGAATTTGGTCTTTATCATCTTAGTCCGTTTTGCCACATTAAGCGTTTGTTGAGCAAGTATAAAAGTGAAAGTTTGCACATTCATGGCCATAAGCTTGCCTTGAAGTACATCAAATTAATAAACTATATTACAAATTTGATCGTTTCATGGCACTTAATGTATCTTAATACATTAAGCCATATCAAGTGTTAATGGTTTTCTACGGGAGGAAAAAGCTTAACGAGAGACTTTGCGCATTGTGTTCATATCCTGCTGTTCTGCGGCCACGGATTTGCGGGTCTTGTTTTTATCTCCTGCAGATGACGTTAGGACCTTGTATGTTATGCTATTAAATTAGTTTTAATTGTTCAATCACCACAGCTTTTTGTCTCCATTGGCAACACGCACCATTTGTGTGAATTACAAGTGACATCGATTGCAAATGACATTGTAATTTAGTTTCTTTTTTCTTGTCTTCACCACCTGGCTACTGTTGTAAAATGTTGAGAGATTCAATAAAAAATAAATAAATAAATAAAATAAAGTAAAAATAAAATCGACTGCAAGTGACGTCACTTCCGGAAGTGTTGTCTGAGAGTGCAGGTGCATGTCTGCAGCCAGACCCTTCTCCCATTTTGTGCAACCAATGTTTTTAAAAGATGTGAAAGACACAATACTTGGACATTTGCAGTGTCACAGACTTCACACAGTTCACCATAAACATAAGTATATTTGATGATATCCATATTAAAATAATTTGTTAATATGATAAATAACAACGTGAACTGCGAAGTTACATTTAAAGTGCTCCTATTATGCCATTTTAAAGGGGTCATTGGATGCCAAGTTCACTTTTTCATGTTGTTTGAACATTAATGTGTGTTGGCAGTGTATGTACAAATCTACCCTATAATGATAAAAATCCATGCAGTGGTTTTTAATTAATCTGTAAAAATAATATCCCCTTTTTCAAATCGAGCCGTTCCTAGATGCCTGTCGGTGTGGCGTCACACCCACAGAGGCCGCTCCCACAATAGTTGATTGACATGAGCTCTAACCTTAGACCAGCTGTCACAGTCCAGTAACTTTCCATGTTTTGATGCCGGAGCAGGGATGTAAGTTAGACAAGAATATCTCCGATTGAGCGATTGAGGTGTTGTGTTGCTGGATGTAATAATGAACATAGTGGTCGTCATTTACTCCCGACATCTGAGCCGCTGAAGATGCAGTGGATTAGGTTTGTTTGTGAAGGGAATGCGCCTCCCGATCTAACGTTACATATATCCGTCTATGTTCGCCCGAATCATTCATGATCCAGCTTCACTTACAGCAGAAGTGAGTATAAGCGTTATTTTATGAATCTTTGCGATCGCCTTTCCTTATAACGTGGCAGTTAGGAAGTTTAGCGGCTAAATGCGGCTAATGTAAACAAGATTGTCTTTCCACAGAGAGAAGAGAGGGGCGGGGTGAGCAGAGCTCATTTGCATTTAAAGGGATAACCCCTTAGAATGAAATGATTTTTGCAGAGCTGATTTTGGCAAGGTAAAAAGGGTGTTGTTTTACAAAACCACTGAGAATTTTTAATCAAAGTATATTAGAGACTTTTCATTAAGACCCTAAAGAATCATATCAACTTGTGGAAAATGGGCATCCGATGACCCCTTTAAAGGTTGCTAATATTGTTTTAATAGACTCCCAAAACAGGTTTACATGTATGCAAGGTCAAAAAACACTTTAGTTTTCTCCAAAAATAGATTTAATTTTATCCCATTTCTAAATGATTCGTAAACGACTCGTGTGAAGCAGTTCGAAGAATCAGTCTCTCTAAACCCCTCCTTTCCTTGAGCCCTCACTGCTGTGATTGGTCAGATGGCGCAGTCCTTTATGATTGGTCTACCACGTACAGCGTGTCGTAAAACGAAACGCCCATTGCCATAACTGATTGACAGGCCTGCGCGGCGCTGGCCGCTGGGTTCAGTGCAGCCCTTCAGAGCGCAGCGGCAACAGTTCATTTGAGCAACTCATTTGGATTTCTAAAGTTGAACATTTAAATGTGATATGCATATTTAAATGTAATATTCATATTAATTTTAATAACAGAGGCAATGTAAAACTCTTTCCCCTAAAACACATACTCAGTTTATACTGAGTTTATATGACAATGTGCACTGGTAATCACATCAGATCTGTTAAATTATATATAATTATAATTTAAAGTGATGGCATTTAGCACTTTGTAAGTCTCTTTTTCTCTCTCTCTCTTTTTTTTAAAGGTCTCCTTCAGAACGAAAAAGGCAGAAAGAAGTTGAAGGCTCGGGCAATTGTGGCCTAATTGTTAGAGAGTCAGACTTGTAACCCAAACATCACAGGTTTGAGTCTCGGTACCGGCAGGGATAGTAGGTGGAGGGAGTGAATGCACAGTACTCTCTTCCACCTTAAATACCATGACTGAGGTGAGACACTTGAGCACTGAAACCCCCAACTGCTCCACGTGCACCGCAGCAAAACAAACAAACAAACAACAAACAAACACACACACACACACACACACACCCCTGCCCACTGCTCTGGGTGTGTGTTCACTACTTACTGCTGTATGTGTGCACACTTGGATGGGTTAAATGCAGAGCACAAATTCTGAGTATGGATCAAAAAATGGATTAAAAACATTGCCAGTGGAAATCATAATAGTGATTAAAAAAATCATGCATGGAGGGCTGCAACAACCTAATAATTAATAGATACTTGGAAAGGAAGTGGCTGTAAATTGTCACTTTGTATAGATCAGTGGTTCTCAAACCTTTTATACCAAGTAGTCCTAACTATTTAGCTACAGCTCTGCACAGTTCAAAGTGAGGCGGTTTTATTCTTAGTAAGAATATTTATTGTTGTCAGCCACTTTATTATTGTAAATATACAGTTTGTACATTAACCTTAACACTGCACTGTGCTTACTAACAGGTACATAAAGTTAAATAATGATTAAATTAAAATGTGTTGTACCTAAAAGTTAAATAAAAACTGCACTGTATGTAAATGTAAATGTAAAAAAAAAAAAAAAACCTTTACTCAAATAAAGATTAAGTTAAAATGTAATGTATTTTAACATTAAGGAGAAGTCCACTTCCAAAACAAATATTCACATATAATGTACTCACCCCCTTGTCATCCAAGATGTTCATGTCTTTCTTTCTTCAGTCGTAAAGAAATTGTTTTTTGAGGAAAACATTTCAGCATTTTTCTCCATATAATGGACTGATATGGTGCCCCGATTTTGAACTTTAAAAATGCAGTTTAAATGCAGCTTCAAACGATCCCAGCCAAGGAAGAAGGGTCTTATCTAGCGAAACAATCGATTATTTTTATTAAATATACAATACAATATATACATTTTAAATATTTTTATTCTCAAACGCTCGTCTTGCCTTGCTCTCGTTGAACTCTGTGTATTCTGGCTCAAGACAGTTAGGGTATGTCGAAAAACTCCAATCGTATTTTCTCCCTCAACTTCAAAAATCATTTCAAAATCATCCTACATCAGAAGTACCGACCCAGTGTTTGCAAAGTGAACATGCAAAGAAGATTAAACACCCTCAACAAAAAAGGTAAAAAAAAAAGTGATATAGGATGATTTTGAAGTTGAGGGAGAACATGAGATGGGAGTTTTTCGACATACCCTAACTGTCATGAACCAGAAAAGAACAGTCCAGGCAGAGTGGACAGGATGAGAGTTTGACATTAAAAAGTATATTGTATTACTTTTATGAAAATGAAAGAAAATAAAAGATAAGACCCTTCGTTCTCGGCTGGGATTGTTTACAACCGCATTTGGGATTGTTTTAAGCCACATTTAAACTGTATTTTGCAAGTTTAAAATCGGGGCACCATATCAGTCCATTATATAAAGAAAAATGCTGAAATGTTTTCCTCAAAAAACATAATTTCTTTACGACTGAAGAAAGAAAGACATGAACATCTTGGATGACAAGGGGGTGAGTACATTATATGTGAATCTTTGTTTTGGAAGTGGACTTCTCCTTAAGTTTATTAAATTAAATTTAGTGATTCCTCTGCGTACCACTAGAGGGAGTCTGAGTACCACTACTAGTACTACTTTGAGAACCACTGGTATAGATGCACAATGTTTTTTACAAAACACAATGTTTGTTTGTTAGCTTTTTTTAACTATTACAAATATGCATATATTTTCACTACCTTTTTCTTAAAACATTTATGTAGTTTGTAATTGTAATTTCATAGATATAAATTAGTAATTGTGATTTACAGTGTTACAAAGATATATGTGTACTTTCAACATTGTTTTGTTGTTGTTGTTTTGTTTTTGTTCAGACATGGACCCAGCAGGAAGTCTTGCTGATGATTGAATGTTGTAAGTATTTCACTAACCTGGTTTTGTTGTAATTTCTCATTTAAAATGGTTATGTCATCTATCATTTTATGGCCTGGTTTCACAGACAGGGCTTAGACTAAACCAGGATTAGGCCATAGTTCAATTAGGACATTTAAGTAATTTTTATAAACAGGCCTTAGATAAAAAACGTGTGCATCTTGAGACAAAACAAAGGCACTGATATATTTTAAGATCAGTCATTGCAAATTTCTTTCAGTTGCTCAGACTTACATTTTAGTCTGGGACTAGCCTTAAGCCTTGTCTGTGAAACTGAGGGTATATGTTTTTTTCTTTAATCCAGCTACTGTCAGACCTGCTAAAACAGATTCATCTGAATGTTGTGTATGAAGAAGGATACTGGAAACTGTGGCATCAGAAAAAAAGGGGGTTTTCACAGCGTTCTGTTCTGACAGAGTGTTTGATGGCTTCTGTTCTATGGACTGCTACTACAGCACGGATGAATAAATTGATGGATTAATGAATTTGGCTGGGATTATTATTTATTTATTTATTTTTGTGTGTAGACAAAAAACTGAATCAATGTTTTATTGGCTAAAATTGTGTCTGTTTGCCAGATTGGTTAATGCAATTTAACAGAAGGTTATTAAACAGTACTTATTCTACTTGCTCTTCTGATTATTATTATTATTATTATTATTATTATTATTATTATTATTATTATTGTTGTTGTTGTTGTTGTTGTTGTTGTGTTTTATCAACCATGGGTCCGTTCTTCGTACCTCGCTTACTACATCCAAGATCAAATGACACATCCAAGATCAAATCATCGCGCTAACTATGAGCTCGCTATTCCGGTTCTCCGAACGCACCTGTTTATGATGATTAGTATAGCTGGATGAAGTAATTTGAGATCACTGGGTGGCTTAAAAGGGGCTACGTATCGATAGTAGAAACATTGATCGGCAACTCTTTGATTGGTCGGTGAAAATGTCGAAGGAGCGCTCAGTATTTTTCTGCAGCAGAGCAAGAACTCTTGATTGAGGGATTTCAGGAGTTTCAGAGTTTAATTAAAACGCAAGGGAACACTGCAAAGGCTGCAAAAGCAAGGAGAGAGGGCTGGCAGAAAGTTGCTGACAAATTAAACTCGTAAGTAATTGTAATTATATTATATTATATTATATTATATTATATTTTATTATATCCTCTTTCACATTTGAGCCACAACAGGACCCACTAGAACATGGGAACAAGTAAAAGTGAAATATAAGAATATTCTACAGAATGGTAATATTTATCACTTATATTGCTTTTTGTCTCTTGAAAAGAGACTCTGAAATAATATGTTTGTTTGTTTATAACAGCAACCAAGAAAAGGGCAGAGCAAAAAAAGACAGGTGGTGGTCCTGCACCCCCTCGTCACACCCCGGCAGAGGAGCTGGCCCTAGGGTTGAATGCCACCAGACCCATTGTTGAGGGCATCCCTGGGGGCAGCTCTTCTTTAGACCAGCAGCCCGGGTGCAGTAGCAGCAGCACCTTCACAACTGGTAAATGAGCTTATAATTCTATTTGTACAATGTAAAATATTTGGTTGTTGCCTTAATTAAAATGCTTTTTGTACTTTGACATTTATTGACATTGTGTTTTTTTTTTGTTTTGTTTTTTTGTGTGTAGTTTTGCATAACACTCCATCACTTTTACCTGTTCCCATGCAAGGGGTGACTGAAGCATGCACAGTAAGTTAGGATTATTATTATATATATATAATAATAATAATAATAATAAAAAAAAAAAAAAAAAAAAAAAATATATATATATATATATATATATATATATATATATATATATATATATATATATATATATATATATATTTTTTTTTTTTTTTTTTTTTTTTTTTTTTTTTTTAATTATTTACACCAATAGGCAGTATTGAACTTCAGAGTAAATATATATACATACTTACTCTGAAGTTCAATACTGCCTATTGGTCTAAATAATTAATATATATATATATACACACACACACACACACACACACACACACACACACATATACACACATACATACATACATGTATATATATATATATATATATATATATATGTGTGTGTGTGTGTGTGTGTGTGTGTGTGTATATATATATATAATTTTTTTTTTTTTTTTTTTTTTAATTATTTAGACCAATAGGCAGTACCACATCCCTTTGTAACACCATTTTGTTTCCATTGCACAGGACAGTGAAGCAACCCTGTCAGATGACTGTGGTTTGGAGGAAGTACCTGTACGTGCATGCATAGCTTGGCCTGACTTTGTATCTACTCGTGTACTTCTATGTATTTCTGACTGCAGTATGATTTGCAGGCAGAGAGGCAGGCAGAGAGGCCTGATACAGAGGTGGGCAGTCTTGTAATTCATTTTACTTCCTATATGACATGTATTGACCATTAAATTTTGTCTCTACAAATGAAACAGGGTAACATCCGTTTGCTGTATAAGAGAAGTCTCCAGCAAAAAATAGAGTATACTGAGCTAAAGAAACAAAAGCTTCTAGGTGAAATCGAACTTCAAGCTCTAATGAGGCAAAAAGTTCAACTAGAAATCGAGTTGCTTCAAAAGGAACTTCAGAGTAAGTAAAAATACACTTTTATACAGAGCACTGTTGATGATCTTGCATGATATATATAATTTTTTTTTTTTTCCAGGCAAATGATGACTGGCTTTGTTTTTGATGAAATATAAAAATGACAAAAAAAGATGCTCAAATAAATTTCAATGAAAACAATGTTTGTCATGTTTTTAATATTCGAAATTGTGTTGTACAATTCTGTCCCGTGCAGCTCTGCCACTAGGTTGGTCCAAGTGCACTGGCTGGAGGTCATCATCAGGCTGCACCTCCACCACAGGAGTCCTCTCCTTTCTGATGGTGGCAGTGTTGTGCAGTACGGCACATGCAACAATAATGTCACATGCCCTGTCAGGTGCAACCCTCAGACTTTTCAGACACTGAAATCTTCCCTTTAGTTGCCCAAAGGTCATTTCAATGCGTGCCCTTGTCCTGGCTAGAGCTGCATTGTAGCGGGTTTGTGGCCCAGGGTTGGGGTCAGGGAACGGTGTCATGAAGTACTGCCTGCATGCATAACCCCTGTCTCCAAGGAGAATCCCATCGTAGGCCCCTGTGTAATGGAGAAATGGTGTTATGTTAGGCCCAAAATAAGTATGAAATATTATCAAAATAAGTCTCTTTTTCTTACCACGTTCAAATAATGTGCATAACCCTGACTCTCTGAAAATTCTTGAGTCAAGCACTGATCCGGGCCATTTAGCTTCCACATTTGTGATATGGCACATAGAGTCACACACCATCTAAGAGATTTCATTATATGTGAACACACTCCTTTTCATCATATATTACCATCTAAAATATTAGTATTACTCACCTGCACATTTATACTGTGAACCCCCTTTCGATTCACAAAATCCCCTTCATTGGGGCCTGGGGGGGCCTTGATGGCAATGTGTGTGCAGTCTATGGTACCAATCACATTAGGGAAGCCTGGGGACAATCGAGCTATAGTTACAGACATAGGTCATGATTGCATGACATACATTATCAAATTTAATGTACCTGCAATAGAAAAAAAGCCCTGTTTGACAACCTGTGGTCTTAAGTGGCTTGGAAAAACCACAAACACACCCAGAAAATGCTTGAGTGCCAGGTATACTTTGCGAATGGAACGGCAGACAGCACTTTTTCCTATGTTCTCTGCGTCTCCAACAGTGTACAGAAACGTGCCACTCGCAAAGAAACGCAAGGCAATGCACACAGTTTGTGCAGTTGTTAATGCCCGACTACGGCGAGTGGAACTCTTAACATAGGGATCCAACAAGTTGGTTAAGTAAATAATACCCTCACGGGAAAAACGACATCTCTCTATGAGCACACTGTCGCGCTGCGCTAAAGGATCCTGTCTATCCCGCAATATACGTTGAATTCTGAAAACTCTCCTTATCAACCTTGCACCTTCCGCAATGGGTTGCTCGCGTACAAACGGACAGGACATGGCTGCGACAGACTTCCCAAATCCACCTTCGCTTTTATAGCCGTGGTCTCTCATCTTGATTACACGACTATTACTACTCTAAAATATAAATTAAATCTGAAATAATCAAATATATGAAATAGAATGATTAATAGTACATTTCCCTTTTTTTAGAAAATGACTTGTATGTATCTGTATGAAATCAATAAGAGAATCAAATACTGCATTATCTTTAGTTACATTGATAATATTTATTTATGGAAAAACAGTGTTACACAAACTACACGAACTATGTTTAAGTGACATATGCACTTTTCAAACGACAGACTGCATTTTTTTTTTTTTATAAAATACCCTGCATCACATATATGCGCGGTCATCTTTGACTTGTAATATAATAGTATAAAATTAAATGGGCAAATATCGCTGTTGCTTTGGTATAAATGAAGCGGAGATAACTGAGTGGCCGCGATCTAATCCTGTTTACATAAAGTAAGCCTGCTCCCGAGCAGGTTTACGCTTACGGATCTGTTGCTATGACAGCAAGTCCCGGATGAGCTTCGAAGAACCGAACGATCCAAGATCACGCGAAATCGTCAACAATCAAATCCAGCTAACTTAGTTAGCGAGGTATGAAGAACGGACCCCATATATGTTTGTCCTTATCAGGCAAAGCATTTTTAGTTTCCATGCACTTTTAGTAAAACTACAGAAAAACTGTAAAGCATGGTTCAAAACAGTAGAAATGACTGATTCTATAACATTTTTTTTTTCTATCCTGTGTAATCAATACAATGGCACTGTAACATTAAAAGGTATTTCGATGAGCAGCTTGTGAGATTCTATATGCATAAAATAATAATTGTAATTTGTTGTTGATTAATTATTTTGATTATGGATGCACTACAAGACCTTTACAAAGACGCGGTGGTAAAGACGTCAGTAACCTGCGGTCATTCAGAATGAAATTCTGAAGGTACATTCGAAAGTAATATATTTAATATCATGATCGCTGTTTTTACAGTAAAAGAATAGGATTTGGCTTTATAGAATTATGTTGGATGTGTTGCTTAAACAGTTTAAAGGGATCAATAGCGTTTAAGATAACAGGCTGCCTTCATGTTAAACGGGAAACTCGCAACTAATTATAAAGACCTGCAGCTAGAAAGTGAAATCGAAAGCGATCACATCAGATGACATCACGCCATTTCTGATGATTCGAAATCAACGATGTATTCACGTTACGGTAGGTTCGTTAAAACTTTTCACAGCAGTGATATCACATTTTACGTCTAAATAGTTTGTCGAACTCAAACACGTCAAAGACGTTTGTTATTCTTCTGACTAGAAGAGCAGCGCGGTTAGGACAGTTTTCAACTCTAGGCCTGTAGTGGGTCTACTTCCTACTGACGCACATTCTCAGTCTCTCTAATCCTAATCAAACACAGCTAAAGTTCAACACTGCGGTTAACTTAGTTTTATATTAGTATTAAAAATATTAGACATTTGTTTGACACTACCGCAAATTCTCGTTATATTTCTATTACTCACGCAAACCAACTTGGAAATCAGTGGTGGACGATAAACAAATTATGCAGGGCCTACTTGAGTAAAAATACAGGCATTCTTTTTTAGGGTATAAATTTTATGCCCTAATAAAACATTATACTCCAGTAAAAGTATGTACTCCTTTTCAATTTTACTCAAGTAAAAGTACAAAAGTATTTGATTTTTATGTACTTTAGGTATTAAAAGTAAAAAGTACTGAATGTTTGTTTTTTAATACTTTAATATTTAATAAATTGGGGGGTGGTTACTGGGTCTGACATCATTACAAATTATTATGAATAGTCAAAAAGTGGATGCAGATACATAACATATAGTATTTAAAAAATGAGTAGTGCCAATGTATGTATTCTAATTCCATTAAACTAAAAGACTGTTTGATTATAAATACATGTAACCAACTGTAAAACACCCAGAATAGACCTAGTATTCTTTATATAGCTGAAAGCTGGTTGGATGGATGGATGGATGGATGAACTGAAAATCCTTTAAATCCCAAAAGAACATCAAACTCTAACAGATCGCTCTAGATCCCAGTCTGACTTTGTTTCTTCATACAAAACTCCATATTAAGAATTAACAGAGGTTTAGATGTTGATGTTTAACTGAAATGAATAAATAATACATTTTTTTTTCTTTCTTTTTTTTTTCTTTCTTTTTTTCTCTTTTCTGGCTTTTGTAAGTGTGTTTCTAAAGCACATTTGTTGTGACAAAACCAGCGAGAACGATTCTGATCTGATGAAGATGGTTACGTACTGTGGATTATCTTGTCATTGTATAGTGGTTTGATTCACTAATCTCATCAGAAATGTCAGAGCATGTTAATTAAATTAATTTTGTTGTAGTATTAAAATTGTACTACGTGAAATCAAATCCTGCATTGTTATTTTGAAAGTTAATAAATTTTATAAATATTTTGAGAGCAGGTAGAGTCACAGACATCAAGAATCTGCATATGAACCTTGGTGCAATGGTGACAATCGACAAAATATTCAGATCACAAATCAAGCTTTGTCACCATTGTTGAGATTCATGTGCTGATTCCTAATGTATGTGTGAGTCCAAAAAAAAAAAAAAAAAAAAGAAAGAATCCATTCAAGACAGTTTCTATATAATGATTTAAATGAATTTTTCACGATTGTCACAGAAACATTGATGGGAAGTTTGTTTGTTCTGGCAACATAACCGATTGTTTTTTTTAGTCATTTCTAAAATCTTGTATGTTATTTTTCTAACACATCTACTGCTTATGCAAACATTGATCACACTACAAACAAGACAAAACTAAAATTTTATAGGAAACCAAAAAGATTAATTCATTGTTTACCTGGTCTATATTCTATATTTAGCTCACCTCACCACTTATCTGAAGAGTTTTCGGGTTTGAGTCGTTCGTTCATCACGTGACAGCCCCATAAGCTAAACTGATGCAGTCTAAGCCGGAAAAAGGATTGATTAGTTCATCTCTCGAGTCTTCGGGTTCAAGTCGTTCGTTCATCATGTGACAGCCCCATGAGATGAACGAATGACTCCAAAAACCCGAAGAACTAATTCCAGGACAGAACCTAATAGGATGTTGCGCATGCATGCAACATCACTCCCCGAGACGACTCGTTCTTCCCGAGTCACTTTTAAGAATCATTCAAGAATGACTGCTGTGGAAAAAAAAAAAAAAAACTAACATATTCAGAAACAATACTCATGATGTGATCAGAAAATCAAGCCACTATATGATGACTAAATAACCAGATTTATCTGATCAGATTTTCCCTGCCAATTTTTGTTATGTCAAATGTGCCTTAGAAACACAGTTATAGCACCCAAAGACAATTGAAGTGACAAAGTCAAGGGTCAAGAGACTAAAGCAAATGCTTATCTCCACAATGCTGACTTCAAACTTTATTTATTTCGATAAAACATCAACATCTAAACCTCAGTAAGGTTAATTCTCAATAAGAAGTTTTGTATGAAAGAAATTAAGTGAGACTGGTTTGTAACAAGTGAAGATGCTGAGATCTAGAGAGATCTGTTAGTGTTTCATGTTCTTTTGCTGACGTTTAAATAATTAATTAATTAGCTAATGATTTAATTTTACAGTGAAGGTGCTTGATTGTAATAATTTAGGTAATGCCTGTAAATTAACAGTGTTGTCAGCTTATTTGTATAAGGAGATTTTACTTTAATTTACTTTAATTTTAAGGCTTTTGTTTGGCACCCTGTGCTGCCAGTCACTTGACCCTTTTTTGCCTTTTGTTTTACAGTGAAGCTGTTTGATCATAAAAAATCAGGAAATACCTGTAAAATAACTGTTGGTCAGCTTGTTTAAATAAGGAGATTTTTCTTTATTTGTATGGCTTTTGTTTGGCTTTTTGTTTGACTGTAATTTGTAATTAATGTCATAATACTTAAAATAACAGCCAAGTACTTAATTTAGAGATAATTTTACAGAGTTTTGACTGCAATTCAAAATGAAAGAAAACAACCTGAAGAAAATGGATGTTATTTTCTGTAAAATTATGACATTTTTTAATTAATTAATGAATTCATTTTTTTTACAGTGCAACAAAACCAGCGAGGGATGACATATCTGTGCTGGACCAGAGTGGCAAGAATCATAGATGTGACCTTCTTTGTTTGTTACATATTTAGCATCATTGTGTTTCTGTCTGTGCTTGGGGAGTTTTGATTTCGATAGTAATGTCTTACACACGTAAGACAACACAAAATACTAATTTCAATTTCATGTTTACGTCACTGATCTTTACAATGGCTGGATTGCTTATAGAATTGAAAACTGCCAAAACTGCCCATCTAGTGATGAAGTCACTAGAAGAGTTTGAGCAGCCATCTGACTATACTTTTCTGACAGACAACATCACTTGACTGACTATTGGACCTTTAATCTAAAATGATCTGACCAACAACATTTAAGTTCTTCAGGATTACTTTCGACCATAATACTATTTATTCACAATTGACAAACAATGAATTGCTACAGAAATCTCAATGGACAACATTGTCATTGTTCGCAAAATTTTAAATGCTAAGACATCCAGCAATCAAATGTAAGTTGTTGAACACACTCTAGGCCTCAAAACACACAAACCTCAAGAATAGTGGCAATCAACATATGTTAAAAGGATGAAGTCTTTACATCACAGTGCAACAAATAACTAACAATAATGACAAAACAACATCAAAAAGATTAAATTAAGTCAGCAAGCAGCAAAACAATAATACTGTAACGATAACTGCATAATTTTTTCAAGCTGCAGTGCATGCTGGGAACTCACAAAGCCTTAACATTTCAACTATATGAAAATCTTAGTTGGCTAGTTGAGACAACATTTGGGGTAATTTTGTTGGTCTGACAAGGATTTTTATGTTGTTTCCAAAAAAAATAGCATTTTGTAGTATTTGAGACTCAAAATGTTTTGTAAACTGGAATATATATATATATATATATATATATATATATATATATATATGTATATATATTTCTTTTTTTTTATTTTTTTTTTTATCGTTCACGTACACTAAAAAAAATTTTGTTGGTTCAACTTAGACATCGTTCTTCATGTGGTAACATCTACAATAACAGGTTTTGTTGAAATGAAATAAATGATATAAGATTACTGATTATAACTGAGTAACAAGTTTTTTTTAAAAGCATAACAGTCAGTAGATGTAACCTGATTTCACCATTTAGGTAAAATTGTCACCATTGTTGAGATTCATGCACTTATTCTTGATCTTTGTGTGAGTCAAAAAGAAACAGCTCAGAACACTTTCTGCGTCATTAAAAAAAAGGATTTTGAACCAATATGCACTAATCAGGAGGAAGTAAGTGTGCATGTTTTGAATGTGTTTGTTCTGAGCATTATTGGAAGTTGTATGTTGGGTCAATGTAATGGATTCAAGTTGAAATAACATTCTCTCATTTTGTGTTACATAATCTTGATTGAACTAGGTTATAACAACACAATTAGAATTATGGGTAGTATCTGATAGAAATACCTCCTTAAAGCAACAACTGCACAGGTTCACTTTTTACAGTGTAGGGAACAGTAAATTAGGGTAAAGGATTTAATAGTTATTATTATTATTTTTAAATGAGATGACCACAAGGTTGGCAATTATAAGGCTGGTTTTACATTGCAAACAGATATTATTTTCAGCTTGCATGTTAACAAATGAGTCCATCCACACCGGGAGCAGGAGCAGCGTGTGAGCAGCAGATGGTTTTGGTGCAAAGTCTATTTTTGCTGTGGCAGTGACAGCACTCTTTTGATGGACAAAATAAATATGATATTACACAAAAAGTGCTAAAATGCACAGAGTAAGTAAGTCTAGTGTCTTCTGACAAAAATAGGACTATGTCAGAAATGTATACGTGTTGTATGAACAGCACATTCTATATCGAAGTATGACTGAAACTACATGGCCGGTACTGTTTTCTTGGTCATGTTTGTTATTTACCATTTACATATGATTCTACCCTTGTTAACACACTTTCAAGACTTTAAAAAACTTATAACCACTTTTGTGATTTATAAATGCTTTCAGTGTGAATATTCTGGCGAGTCTGCAGCTGCAGTGATCTACCTACTTCATATTTGGGTAGATGATAAAACTCACCCATTGTTTCCTCAATTCATAAGTCAAAGCCACTGGATTAACTCTTGTAACTCCATCTCCTTTAAATAATACCCTACATTCATTTTTATGCTTAGCTCCCTCATCCCCTTTTTGGTTTACTAGCTTTGGATCTACTCTCCAATTCTTTCCTCTTTCTAGTTATTTTCTTTCCTGATATTGTGTCCATTATACTTTAATCATATCCT
Organism: Cirrhinus mrigala; assembly: GCA_036247105.1. Classification (NCBI taxonomy): domain Eukaryota; kingdom Metazoa; phylum Chordata; class Actinopteri; order Cypriniformes; family Cyprinidae; genus Cirrhinus; species Cirrhinus mrigala. The sequence continues at coordinate 442,776 of JAMKFB010000258.1, read as the reverse complement.
TCGTTTCTCCAATTTTTCTTAATTAAATATAATATATAGAAATGGAAATAATGTGGGACAAAACATTTAGCTAAACCACAGTTCTTCCGCCACATAGGATTATTTAAAGTATATTCTATTTAGAGGAGGTTTCGGTTTCTCATTAAACATTACACATACTGTACGTACTGTACATTCATGCCATGATTTGAATATGTAGCCACCTTATGTCTGGTCCATCACTTCCTGCATTCTGTAGGGCTTGAATTTCAGATGAACTAAGATTTCTAAAGTTTATAAAGTAGTAAACTTAAAGTTTATACCGTAGACTGCAGATTCACACGGTTTCAAAACTGCAGCCATAAAACTTAAAAACTACCCATATTAGCATGATTCTGGTGTCACATGATTAGTAACTGTCTGTGCAAAGTTAAATCTCAATCCACATGCACTAAAGGTATGTGTTGGTGGGTATGTGTGGAAAGGAAATCTTATATATATATATACATATTTGTTCCATATGTTTTTATTGTTATTATTATTTTTGATGTAAGTTTTGCTATTTATTTTTGTGATTCTGTAATAGATAAATGTCAGTCAATAAAATAAACAGAAAGATCTTTTTATGATGTTCATTCAAATGAGTTACAAGCTGAAAATGTAAAAAGTGGTGAACAACCCATAAAGTTTTTTTTTTTTTTTTTTTTTTGTGAATGAATGAATGAATGAATGAATGAATGAATGAATGAAATATGTAAATTCAGCCACTAAGAATAACATAAAGGTAACAGCAAAATAAAGCAATAAAAAAAAAAATAACAGGAATAAAATGAAATAAGTAATGGGCATTTTGCTACACCACAGAAGTTCTTTTGCATTTTTCCATTTAGAGGAGGTTTCATTTTTTCATTCATTCGTTTCAACATATTGTTAAGTGACCGTAACTATCAGAGCAAGTATTGTACTTCAGATCATTCTGCATTCATGCCATTATTTGAATATGTGGCCTTCTTCCTTATTTCTGGCCCATCACTTCCTGATTATTTTTTTCCAAATTCAAATTCAATTCAAATAGGAACAAGGGGGAACCCCACAACAAGAAGTATACACTGACAACTGCTTATGTAGCCCGTGCATCCACATTATATATATATATATAATTCATTTGCAATAGAATGAAAATAAAATAAAACAAAAAAGGTAACACTTTATAATAACTTTCATTAATATATCATTAACAAACATTATATAATGCTTAACAGATCGTTAGTTGATATACATATTCACATATCTAGAACAAAAAAAATGTCATTGAAGAAATAATATTACAAATGATTTAGAATTACTACAACGTCACAGCCTTAGACTAAATCAACTAAAATAAAAGACATTAAATCTCTCAAGATCTCATCAGAGGGGGATTAAACAACTACAACTAAAAAAAAAAAAATTCCATAATCATATGAATTGAAATTTTAAGGGCATTTGTAAGCATTTCAATTTACATTAAATAATGATCTGTTAATCATTTGGGAATGTTTAATAAGTTCATTAGTTAACATTAACAAGCACAATATCTTATATTTCTAGACATATACATGTGAATATATATTAAGTAATGATTAAGTAGTTAAACATTATATAATGTTTGTTAATGATTTATTAATGTAAAGTATAAAGTGTTACCAAAATAAAAAAAAAAATAATAATAAAAATAAAAAATTAACTGAGTGCCATGCATTATTCTTCACATAAAATAAAAAATAAAAGCTGTAACTTTTTCACGGAACCTTGCAAACGCGTTGCAGTGATGAGAGAAAAGCTACTCCCGGTATTGCGCGTAATCACAGCCATACAATGTAAACTAAATAAATAAACAAAAAAACAAACAAACAAACAAACAACAACAACGACCACAAAAACATACAGTCTATGATCACAACAACGCTTGTCAGGCATCTACATTGTCATCTGAGGACATTACAAAGATTACAATATTACTTTTTATACGTTTTCATTGATGCCGAAACACAATTTGGACATATTTTAACATTTAAAACGTAATAATGGCTACATATTTTTAGCTAAAAACACATAAAATATTTGTGAATCTTTTATGTCATTTAGATTTTTTTTATCAGTGCATTTGTAACATTTTATCAATAAGCAATGTAGATTTTTTGACCTCTTAACCTACTCCCAAACCTAAACCTACCATTTTAGTGAAAAAACATTAATGACAAGCATATTTTTAGAAACAAAATAAATTTATTTTCTTCTCAAGGTCTTACAATGAGCAACTTATTCAAGAAATTGTAATCATTCTCAGTTCAAGATAGGCAACAACGTTCTTGTTAACAGAAAAAGTTCCAAGGTCTTGTGATGTAATACAGATTCATGCTATATGACACTCAAATGCAGAGCACAAGCCTAGGTGAAATCTCCATGCTTCTGCACTTTTAGTTGATTCCAAAATCTGATGGAGGGTCACAGACCAGGTTTGATGATGTAAATTCCAGTGACTGTATTAGTCAAGTCTCTTTCAGCATTCACAAAGTCCTAAAAGGCATCAAATCAGTAAAGCTGTTCAATAATTTTCATTACACCAACACATGCAGGTTGCAAACTTAACATCACTTAGCAACACATCCAGTAAAAGCAAAGATTCTGATAATTATGTATCCACAGACCTTAGTCGGGTCATTTTAACTTCAGACAGGAATAAATTAGGCTGTAAGTAAAAGGTTACAGTGCATTCAATGAATTGTACTGTTGTTTAACAACATACATTTTCAAGCTGGAAAAAAAAAAAAAAAAAAACTTTCAGTGGACACAAACTCCCACTCAAAAAAATGTTGCAGCCTAAACTTAAACTTTATGTAATTCAACTACATAACTATTACATTAACTTTACCTGTTTCATTCACATAAGACTGATGCATTTGAATCACATTAAGTTTAATAGATTTGTTTATATTAAAACCATGCAATCTAAATACATGGAGTTTGTGTCCACTGGAATTTTTTATTTTTTTTTTCAGCTTGAAAATGTATGTTGTTAAACAACAGTACAATTCATTGAATGCACTGTAACCTATTATTTAAAGCCTAATTTATTCTTGTCTGAAATTAATATGATACATAATGTGGATACATAATTCTCAGAATCTATGCTTTTACTGGATGTATTGCTAAGTGATGTTAAATTTGCAACCTGCATGTGTTGGTGTAATGAAAATTATTGAACAGCTTTACTGATTTCATGCCTTTTAGGACTTTGTAAATGCTGAAAGAGACTTGACTAATACACTCAAAAAAATATTTCAGCCTAAACTTAAACTTTATGTAATTCAATTACGTACGAAAGTTCCATGCATTTGGATTACATCGTTTTAATTTAAACAAATCAATTAAACTTGATGTGATTCAAATGCATCAGTCTTACGTGAATGAAACAGGTAAAGTTTATGTAATATTTCCCAGTGTTAAACAAACCCTGCTCAGTGTTCATGTGTTCATGTGTACGAACTTTCGTACGTAATTGAATTGCATAAAGTTTAAGTTTAGGCTGAAATATTTTTTTGAGTGTACAGTCATTGGAATTTGCATCATCATGATTTGTATTTACTTGAAGAAATTTTGTCAGCTTTACTTGATTTTTTTTTGTTCAAACAACTAAATTGTTGCTTGTACAAATTACTCAATATCTCCGGGCCCAGGGGCCCGGTCTGCCCTGGTGTGGCTTGCCGCCACGGACCCCTGGGGCGTCTGCATTGTGGCTGCCGGATGACCCCCCTCCAGGCTCTCCTCTGCCCTTTTCTGAGTGTGGGCCGCAGTTGTCCCTGCGGTGGTTCTCCTGGGACTCCCGTGCCCCGGGTCTCCTCCATGTCTGCTTCATGCCTTGCGGGACGGGGCTGTGGTTCCCCACACACACTATTAAACATTTACATGGAGGAACCTTATGAACACAAGCGCGCTCACACACACAGGTGTACACACAAGCATTCAAAACAGGTGCTCACAGACACACACTGTCTTGATCTGCTGTTGCTTCAAAACATATTGTGTAATATTAGTTATGTGTGCTGCACAATAACATTTAACATTTAGTATTTACCATGATTCACACTGTTGTTGGTTGTTGCTGCAGTTTCTCTGCTGTTGTGTCTTCTGTTGTTTTCTCTTTTTGTCAGCAGGTATGGAAGCAGATTATCTGTTTTTGTTCTTTCTCTCTCTCTATCCTCCTTCTCTTTTTTTCTCTCTCTCTCCCCCTCCTCTGTTGATTTTCTCCCCAATTTTTTTTTCTATTTTTTTTTTTTTTCATGTTAGAATTATTATTATTATTATTATTATTATTATTATTATTATTATTATTATTATTATTATTTTCTCTCTCCTGTTTTCTCTGTCCCCCGGTCTTGTCTGTCATAGTATGGTTAAATAAAAAGGTATATAAAATTAAATTTAATTAATTAATTAATTAATTAATTAATTACATTTAAAAAAAAAAAAAAAAAAAGGCTGTGAATGATGATAGCATAGTTACACATACACACTGTCATGTGTTATCTGTGTTACTGACAGGCGGGGTAAAAAAAAAAAAAAATAAATAAATAAAAAATAATAATTACTCAATATAGTTGCGTAGAACCACTTGACAGTCTTTTTTAAGTAAGTCCAACAGATCATTTTTTTGAGTGTAATTGACCGAAATATGCAGGTAAATGACCATTTTAGTAACAATATATCATTAAAAAAATGACATTCCCAAACTAAAATTGTTGTTTATGAATCTTTTGTGTGTGTTCTTATTTGAAAGAAGACACTTGCAAATTTACTAAAATCATAGAAAACATGACACCGAAAATGCTAGAAAATTAAAGTCATCTGTAAAATTAAACAGTTGAGGTTAATATACCAAACATTATTATTTTCTTAATAGCCAAGCATCAGGGATTTGGCCTTTACTAAACTGTTGACCCAGTGCTGAGTTGATCAGTATGAAAGAATCATGGGTATTCCCAGGCCATGTTGCTACAGGGTTTGTTATTTTCAGTAAAGCATCACAGACTATGTGGGCATTAACTGAATGAAAATCTTCATGTTAACATACAGTTCTTCATCATCAGATCGTCATACAAAGATAAATGTTGAAAGCAATATAAAAAGATAAGTTGTTTAATGTTATTTAATCTAATGTTTTGCATATCATTTACCTTAAGTAATGTGTGGCAATGTGTGTTCTATCCACTGCACCCAATACACTTGGAAATGCTGCAATCTCAAAGAAATTCTGGTGAATGAAGACTAACTCTGCCGCTATATAAATAGGAATTTGAAGTTCCATTTCAAGGGAACACTGAACTGCATCCTCTAGGGGTCACTATGGGGAAAGCCTTTGGTGCGACCGGTGTCTTAAAGCATACATCTAAACACGTCAGTAACATTGGCCAGTGACAGCCTGTGACGTCACTACTGGTGCGACCACAGAGAAGAGCCGGGGAGAACACGTCATCCTCTTCTTTATTTTCACTGACCGTTTGTTTATGCTAGCAGAAGCTAAGCACGACTAGGAATGCATTTTCTCTTATCGGAGACTCTGCTCTGAAACCCGTACAGTCATTGTATTCAGTTGCAATATATATGTGGATAAAGGTGGTACTGGACCTTTAAGCCTGCTCTCCCGAGAATGTGCTCCCCTGCAGAGAGAGAGTTGAATCCTCCATTTTATGAAAGGGTGATGGAGCAGAGCTGAGGCAGATTAGTGTCTAGAGATTGCCATTTGTGGCAAAATATTTATAAAATCATCATTTGACAGGGATTTGGTGAGTGTTCAACGCTTTTGGTATGCCTGGAGATCTCTAAATGGGGGCGGGAACTCCAAAACAGGGTGGGCGCTCCAAAATAGGGCGTGGCTTCCTCCCTTTGACAGACAGGCACATGACACGCATGCACAATTTTTCCCCCAATCCACTTCAGCACAAACTCCTCCACACAGCTGATTTTAAAGATTTTATTGGTTGTGTCAATCACAGTGTTGATTTCCAATGCTATGCTACATAAATGCTAACCCCTACCCTTAACCTTAAACAGTGAAATTGACTGCATGGCAGGATTGATGCTGAACAGCTTGGTAGACAAACAGTTAATAAGATTATGCAACATGAGACCACCAGGCTGTTCTGTAACTCCTCAACCAGACCTTACCAAAAAAAACTGACCTTTTTAGTTACATCCAGAGTCGCTACCCAATCCAACTTTACTTTAACATTGAAGTACAAAGAATCAAGAGCCCAACTAAAGCAAACACTGATCACAACAGTGGTGGTTTGTTGAAATTTAAATTTTTTTTTAACATTAATAGCAAGAGCAAAAGTTATATTAATTCAATGTCATTAACATTGACAAATCAACTACTTTTAACATTGATTCAATGGTTGCTTGAGAGTAGCACTATTAAAACTTGTTCTGGCTCAGTTCAGTGCTAGTTATAAGATACTATTCAGCTGAGATTTGGGCCAGTTATGGCTCATGTGTGGCTCATGTCTGTAGTCCAGATCTGGGCCACTCAAGGGCTGTAATTCTTTGCTGCATTTGGGCCGAGTGTGACTGCTTGCTTGGCCCAGAGCTGGGCCAGATGTCAATTGCTATGTGGGAAACAATTTTAAAATGGGAGTGTATAAAATAGAGAAATTGATATAGGTACCATAGAAAATTTAATTAAAACACACTTTAATGAAAGTAAAACAGCTTACATATTCAAAATTACTGAAGTAAAATAAACATTTTTGCGTAGCTTAAGAAACTGACAGTTGAAATCACATGACGATGGAAAATTTCTTGTGAGGTTACACTTTTAGCCCACATCATGAGTATCCTGTAAGCTCATGGTAAGATCACCGTGTGAAATCAAACTGTTGACAGGTGTGGTTAATTGTTAAAACCACAGATCCATATATTTACTGTTTGTATTTGAATCTTTGTGTTAACATCTGATGAAATCCATTAGCTTAAAATATGATTAGTTATTTTTAAAGTCATACATCTAAAATGCATTTGGACCGGAAAGGAACGCTACAACATATACTCAAATCATGACACGAATGCATTGTTCTTTGAAATACAAAGCTGTTAGAGCTCATGCTATGTTACTGTCTACCTACCAGAAAACATGAGTATTAATTTATTATTATGTTTAATGAATGAGTGAATGAATGAATGAATAAAATCAGATAGATTTTAAACATTTTGATGGTATTTTCACAATTGACAAATTTATTGTATAATATTACTCTAAACATATAGTGCATATATAGCAGGCATCCTCTAATGAAACATTATGACCAGTCATAGGTGAAGTGAATATAATTCTCTTAACAGAGTCACATTTAAAGGTCTGGCCAAGCAAACAATCAGTTCTCATGAGCAATGTGTTGGATACTAATTGCAAACACTAATTGTCATAATGATGAATGAAACATTTTCAACAAAATAGCAATATTAACCCTTGTGTATTGTGTGGTCATTTTAGACAGATTTTTTATTTATTTTATTATTATTATTACTTGTTTTTTTTAATCGCTACTTCATTGGAATGGTTTGAGACTTGATTACTTTTATGACTTAAAATAATAATAATAATAATAATAATAATAATGGACATAATCTGAAAAAGTTAAATAGTCATTAAAAATAGTTTTACTTGTTCAGTTGATGAAGAAGTAAACATGATAATAATGTCTTGCCGAAAAAAATCCCAAAACATTTTCTGTTAAGTTTAAGGTTACAAATATAATTTAAAATAAAGGTAAAGTGCCTGTGTAAAAATCTATACAGAAGTTCCTCCATAATAACACTGGTACATTACTTTTACAGACTTTTAAGTGCAAGTCTTATCCATGAGGATACTATAATAGAGAACAAGCAGTTGGAGAATTTAAGAACCAGAGCTAAGCTGGCAAAAACTGAACAAGTTGAATTGTAGCTACAGTGTGAGCTTGTTTTCTACTGGTCATAAATAATTTGTCAGATTTTAATTTGTCATATGTATGATTATGTATGTAAATTCACTACTATCTTAATTGCAATTAACTACAAATTGTGTTGTAGGGATTGAAACAGTTTGAAACAGTATATGATGAAATAATGAACATTTCTGTCACCCTGGTTGCTGCCCCTGCCTGGCCTCCCCTATGAAAATATTGTGGTTCTGCCACTGGTTGGGAGTGACAATGTGTTGCTCACTCACAGTGCATAAATATGACCAAATAACGGACATCTGTTTATAAGTGAATCCACTTCCTACAACAGAATTATCTCACCTTTTCTTCTTTCCAGTTGACCATGTACCTGCACTGGCTGTTTTTTCTTGCCTCATTTGGTAAGTAAATAGTTTAATGACAGGGTTACATAATGAAGTAATGTGCTAATAACTAATGTGAACAAATATAGAAACTTAAGAAACTTACTTTTTGCCATTAGAAATGGGGCTATTATAATACATTTTTTTATATATTGTTTACTCTAAATGGGACATGAAATGCTGTTTCAGATTTTTAAATGATGTTTCTCAAGATTAGTTTATAAAGTTTTGCACTTAAAAGCTCCAATATTTGTAAAAATGATTTTCCATCCTTATAATCTCTGAAAACAATCAATTTCAAAGGGTGTTACCTCTTGCAGAAACAGCAGTAAATGCCCACTGCTGTGACTGACTAATTTTATTGCACTGTATCCATTGCCTCCTTTTGTTTGTTTTGATACTCGAGATACATTAAGGACAAGAGGACAAGTAGGAGTGGCAGTAAATATCCCAAAGTTACAGATAAACAAAGAGGCTAGAATAACTGATCAGTTGTCAGGTGAAATTATGGCTATTTTCTTTTAGCGATACATTTGATTAAAGAGATTGAAATTCAAGATGCAGTCATATGTTCAGACTCATGCTCAGCATTAGTTAGTATTAGTATTTTTTTGTTTGTTTGTTTGTTTTGCAGCAAAAGAGAATAAAATTGCAGTTTATGTAGGTTCCAGCTCACATGGAAATTGAAAGTAATGAAGAGGCAGATAAATTGGTTAAACAAGCAGTAGAAGACGAGAGAGTGGAAATTGAAATAGCACATAGTATAAGAGAATTTAAGTCTATATTAAAAGAGAAAATGATATATATGGCAGGAGGATTGGGAAATGAGACTAAAGGAAGGCATTTGCATGCTATTCAAAGAAAGGTTGGAAAAGGAAAAAAAATAGGGGAGAAATAGGAGAGAGGAAAGTAATCTCAATAATCTCAAGATTAAGACTGGGACACACAGGTCTGAATAAAACACCTCACTTAATATCTAAACATCCAACAGGATTGTCCCACGTAGGAGGAGACGTTCTCGCAACCTTGCGCAACGTTCCCTAAAAGTTCTCTAAAGGTGACGAATGTCCCTAACCTTTACAGAACATTGGAGACGTTCCTAAAACGTCCTCTTTTGGTTAGGAAAGTGCTGGTACTCAATGTTCGTTATACGACTTTAGGGGGACGTTCCATTTTGGTTATTTTTTGGTCACATAAGAACGTTACAAAGATGACATTTAGGACGTTAACAGAACGTTCTCACATGGTCCTGTTTTAGTCATATAATAACGTTCACAATACGACTTTAGGAGGACGTTCTATATTGGTTATTCTGTGGTCATATAACAACGTTACAAAGAGGACATTTAGGACGTTAACACTGAAAAAATGTTTTCATTTATCCAATGAAAAAAAAATTAGATTGGAAAAAATGTTTTCATTCATCCAATTAAAAAAAAGTAGGGTAATGGTTCACATCTATATTTTATAACTTGAGCCAATGAAAAATAAATAATTTGCACTAAACAATATGTTTTCATTTATCCAATTTTAAAAAAAAGGTTAATGGTTCAAGTCTATATTTTATAACTTGAGCCAATGAAAAATAAATAAATTGCACTAAACAAAATTTCTATGAAAATAATTTTATAAAACCTTGCACGAAAGTATATTTTTCTTGTCAATTAATTTAAATTCTAGTTTTGATCTAAACAAAAAGATATAGATTTAATCAAAACAAAAATTCCCATTTAAAAAATAATTTATTAAAACAATTTATAATTACTACAACTGACTTCCAGTCACAGCCTTAGATAAAATCAACTGAAATAAAAGATTAAATCTCTCAAGATCTCAGCAGAGGAGGATTAAACAACTCCACAAACAGCATCAGCAGCTTCACTCATTACTAACCAGTTTGACTTAATTTCTGTCATATGTCTAAAAAAGTTTTTATTGAGAACAGAGGTTTAGATGTTGAATGGTTTGAAGTCACCATTAATGTGGTCAGTGTGTGCTTTAGTTGGGCTCTTGACCCTTGACTTTTTAACATTAGCTTTTCTGTGGTTGCTGTAACTCTGTGTTACAGAGATGTTTGTTATGGTAAAAAAAAAAAAAAAAGCCAGAAAAAAACATCAGCAGATAGTGTTGGCTGGTTGTTAACAATAATGTAGTCATGTACTTGCCTGACACACTGAGCTTCTCCAAAATCTGAGCATTTGATTGTAAAAATAACTTTAGATTGTTGATGAAAGTGATGTTTTAATCTGAACACTTGTTTTGTTTAACCACACACATTCATCAAGAATCAGCATATGAAGCTCAAGCATGGTGACAATAAACAAGAAGCTTCTTGCTGCAGTGGATTCTGGGAACTCCAATCAAAACTCAATAATGGCTCCCAGAATGCATTGCAACATGAATAAATTATGCACCTGAATTGTCTTAGTATTTTCTTTTATTTTTACTATTTGCTTTAATTTTTGCTATTTGTGTTGCAACTTATTAGTAGTGTGTTTTGTGATGTTCAAAGATCTGTTTGTCTGAATATTTTGTTGATTGTCACCATTGTTGAGATTCTTACACCGACTCTTCATGTCCATGTGTGCCACAACTTAATATTCCTCATGCACAAAACAGATATGTTCACATGGTAAAAAAACACTCTACTATAATAATGCAACAAGCCCCAATAAAGATTTCATGAGCATCAAGCGGTGAACACTACCTGATCGTATTTTATTTCGCTTTGCGGTCATGCTTTCTTAACACAGAATTGCAGCAGCAAAAGAAAAAAAAATATAGCCGTGTTACAATGTCAACAACCAAGTGACCAACTAAAGCAAACACTATTCACCAAAATGGTAACCTTCAAATGGAATTCACTAAAACTATAATAAATAAACCTCTTTTAATTCTCAGTAAGAACTTCTGCATGACAAATAAAGTCAAACTGTTTGTGGAGTTGTTTAATCCTCCTTTGCTGAGATCTTAAGAAATTTAATGTCTTTTATTTCAGTTGAGTTCGTCTGTGACTGGATGTCAGTTGCAGTAATTCTAAATAATTTATAATCTTATTTCTTAAATGGGAAATTTTGTTTTGATTAAATCTATATCTTTTTTAGATCAAAACTAGAATTTAAATTAATTGACTTTCTTCAACAAGAAAAATATACTTTCATGCCAGGTTAATAAAACAGTTTTCATAGAAATATTGTTTAGTGCAAATTATTTATTTTTTGTTGGCTCAAGTTATAAAATATAGATCCAAACCATTAACGTCCTGAATGTTCTGTGAATGTCCTCCAAATAACATCCCCTAACCCTTTAAAGAACTCCACATCATGACCGTCTCGGAACGTCCTGGGAACGTTAATAGGTGACGTCCTAGGAACGTTTTGGGAACATCACATTTCCAAATAAAATATGGTCCTCTAAACGTCCCAAGAATGTCATGAATGTTCTGTGAAGGTCCTCCAAATAACGTCCCCCAAACCTTTAAAAAACTCCACATCGTGACCGTCTCAAAACGTTATGGGGACGTCCTTGACACCAGTGGGGACGTTCTGATTGTCTCTGAATTGTTCCGATACTTGAAAGTACAGGTTTAATACATCGAATATAATACAAGGAAATATAAAGGTATGAATGTGCAAGTTGTATGTATGTGGACAGGTGTGGAAGTATGATATAAAATGAATTGCAGTGTCGTGTTAGGTTTATTTATGTGAGTGTTGTCAGGGATGCCTCTCTTTCTATAGGCTGCATGATGCTGGAGGTGCAAGCAGAGGAGCTGAACACACAGCGCTGCTTGGGCTTCTGGCTTTGTGGCCGGGAAGGAAAAGGTACTCTGAATAGGCAAGTGTTTCTGATCCAGGCCACCAGCAGATGGCAGTAATGCACTGATAAGTGTGGCATGCCATAAAAGAAAGAAGAAGAAGAAGAAAAGAAGAAAGTGTTTAATTTTTTTCAGTAATTGTGTTAATGTTTTGTATCATTTATGCAATAACATTCCAAGAGAGTTATGGAAATGCAGGTTTATGCTCTTCTGGTGACAGAAAAAGCATGAGAAAATAGTTAGTTCAAATAGCATTAAAGTGCTCCTATTATGCCATTTTAAAGGTTGCTAATATTATTTTAATAGACTCCCATAACAGGTTTACATGTGTGCAAGGTCAAAAAACACTTTAGTTTTCTCCAAAAATAGATTTCATTTTACCCCATTTCTAAATGATTCATAAACGACTCGTGCGAAGCAGTTCGAAGAATCAGTCTCTCTAAACCCCTCCTTTCCGTGAGCCCTCACTGCTGTGATTGGTCAGATGGCGCAGTCCTTTATGATTGGTCTACCGCGTACAGCGTGTCGGAGAACGATACGCCCATTGCCATAACTGACTGACAGCCTTGGATAGTTGTCAATACATAAAAAGATGGCATCGATTTTACCATACCAGTTCGAGCCAGAGTCTGATGATGAAACGACTGAAGTGGCTGATCGACAAGTTAACACGGTCTACCTTGGAAAGTGCTTGCAATTTGCTTATGTAAGCAAACCAGGCACACCGCTATGTTGTAAACTTCAACACTGTATAATGCATTAAGGTGGCTTTCACACCGAACGCGGAAAGCGCTGCGCTGGCTGCTGGGTTCAGTGCAGCCCTTCAGAGCGCAGCAACAAAAGTTCATTTGAACAACTTATTTGAACTTTGTCCGCAGCGTGCGCTTTGGTCGAGGAAGAAACAAGCCATCCTCGCAGGGCGGAAGAAATTGAAACAAATGGGTTTCATAGCACAGCGCTTTCCGCATTCGGTGTGAAAGCCGCTTTGCGCGCCATCCTTTATCATTACTTCAACAAATGAGACAGACAAGCTGCATCAATCACAAATGTTTAGACTACAGTGGGCCCACAGCTGAACAACAGAACTACAGAGGGGTGAGTTAGCCGGTTAGCAAGACATGTGCAGGGTTGTTACACAACATAACATACACAAGTACGTATTTTGAACAATCGCTAGAAAATACAGTCTTTGTAGATTCATCAACTTTTGTAAGTGAATATAAAACAATTCTAGTCACAGTGTAGGATACAGCGTCTTCTGTATAATGTATGTGTAAATTTCCATGTGACATAAACCACATGGAAATTTGACTGTTTGTGGGCGGGCAAGTTGTTCATGACGTAGAACGTGGGCGGACATTATGCAAATGTATTACTTCGTGACGTGTGGCCGCAACAGAAAAACATTCGAATTCCTGACGACTCATTCAGGCAATATATATGTATATATATATATATATATATATATGACTTTTTTTTTTTCTGAAGAACAAACATGATTAGAGCACACACTTTAAAAAAAGAAGACTTTATTAAAAGTTGATAGCCAACAGTGACTAAACTTAACACTGACTAATAGTGACTTACAAAAAAGTCAATCTAAACAAAAATTTCTGTAGATGTATGATCTACTGTAACTAGGTGGCAACAGGGTTGTCATTATATTACAGTAAAAATGCCTGGTAAGGTTTAACAGTGTATGAAATGTGAAGTGTTTAAACTTGATTTTCTCTTTCACTTACTTTGTTTGGAGAATATATTATACTGTGTTATTGAATGTCTCATATGCACAGAGTGGCTGTCTGATGCTAAACACTGCAGTTATGAAGAGTATACTGTCAAAAATAAGGAGCTTTTTCAACGCCTCGTCTTGAGCGACAGTGACAATTATTTTACCAACATGCGGCCCCTGACCTACCCGAATGTGGCTACCGACATTCAGGTGGACCTATATGTGTCCTCCATCATAAATGTGGTATGGGTCCATCATTATTTATATTCTCATATGGGTTTATTATGGGATGTCAAGGAGTTGTAGTGACATTTAAATCAACACTTCTCTTTTATCTACAGAATGAAAAAGACCAGAGCCTCATGACACAGGTCAAAATGGTAACTGTAAGTGTTTTTAATGGTCATTTCACAGGTTTACTCAATAAATTACAAAAAAAAAAAAAAAAAAAATTACAAATAAAAAATCAAGCATGCAGTATCTGTCTTATAATCACTCAGAATTTCATATAACTTTTTAGGGTTGGAAAGTGAATGAGATGCAGTGGGACAAAGGAATATTTTGTGGAATAGACAAATTTGTAGCCCCAAAAAGTAAATTTTGGACTCCAGATATTGATATAATGGAAAGGTATAAAAACAACCTCTTTCAGAACCTTTTATTCTGGGTCTTTTTGCCTTTTAGTGATAGTTTAGAACTATTGTAAAATGATGGAAGAAATAAGAATAATGGCATATGGAAAAGACAAACATTCAAAAGCTTTGTTTTCATGCTGATCTCCAGGACTGATTGCTCATATTTTTGGTTTTATAAAAATCTGGGGTGCATTCCCCTGAAATTTTTTTAACACTAAATTTAAGCCACACCAAACAGCATTGTTTTAATAGTTGTAATAAAACAACTTCAAACCTACTGTACACAACACATATAAAGGTTTGAACTGTTTTATTTAGACACAAAAACATCAAGAACCAGCATATAGCATTCACATAACATAACATCTCAACAATGGTGACAATCAACCAAACTCTTCATGCTGTAATGCATGTTGGGTAACACCATAGTAAAAACTTCCATCATGCACGGCAGTATGAATAATCTTTTTCACCACTGTTGAGGATTGTATGATAAGTGTTCAAGTGTTTACACACATGGACTATATATAGAGTTTTATAATGATAGTAAACCAAAGAAAACCACTTCATGATGTATGCTTGAAACAGTTAAGAGCTTAAAATTTTTTTTTTTTTTTTCCTGCTATTGTAAGTTCTTAATTCAGCAATGTGCAAATATAAAGAACTTCATTCCATCTCTGATGAAATCAGCTGGTTGAGTTTATAGATGAAATATACATATGGCAGGACTTTTACTTTCTGAGCCACCGTCATTGTGATGCCTGGGTTTGCTTTAGTTGGGCTCGTGTCTTTGGTGTTTGTATTCATTGTGAGGTTGTTTGAGTAATTGCTTATGTGTGTTGTTTATGGTTAATATTACAATGTGAGAAAAATAGTGACTGTGTAGTTCATAATACAGTGATGTCCATATATTCATTAACTAAAGTACTAGTGTGTTTTTCTGTTGAAGTAGTAAATGATTAAGTGAGCAATGATTTCTCTTTATTTTTTATGTCTTTGGTAGCAGTCATTGCCTTTTATTATATCTTTTTTTTTTTTTTTACATTTTATTTTAAAGTAAAGGTATCTCATCATCATCAATCTGGAAATACCTGTTTAGTAAATAATTTAATAAAAATGTACTTAAAACTTATTTGCATATTATTTAAAGTAGGATATTTTACTTTCATTTTTTTGGGGGCAGTCATTCTTTCTTTATTTCTTTCTTTCTTTCTTTCTTTCTTTCTTTCTTTCTTTCTTTCTTTCTTTCTTTCTTTTTCAGTGTATACAAAAATGGCCAGGACATTTATTTGTTTATTTTGAATATATATTTTGAATCATTTAATATAACATGATCCTCAGTAGTCTGCAAGTTACTTTTGATTTGAATTGAATACCTGTTTGTCTCTAATCATCATGTATTTAATAATCAGTGTTAACTTATATTTCATCCATTTAGCATCAAGAAAGATTTTGGAACAAAGGAGTCTCCATATGTGCTGGTGCTTGAAAATGGCTTTGTAATCTCAGCTGACTTTTTTACTTTGACCACGGCCTGTAAGATGGACCTCCCCAGGTTTCCCTTTGACAGTCACACCTGCAATATAACACTGCAATCTACACTGTTTTCAAGTACACCTGAAACCTATGAATTTTGATAAACATTAAATTAATTAAACATTTATTAATTAAATGATTTATTCTTCTAAACTTTTTGACTTCAAGATAAAATACAATTTCTGTATGTTCCCACAGATCAGGAGATTACAATTTCTGAACTATCTAATGAACTTGCGATTATAAAAAAGTCAAAGGAGATCTTTCAGGCACAGGGAGAGTGGGAGCTCATCAGTATAAAGATGACTAAGGCGACTTTATCTGCCATCACTGAGGAGTTTAAAATGGATCAGCTGATATATCAGGTACAGAACACAGGGTATGGAATGTATGTAAATAAAGTAATAATAATAATAATAATAATAATAGCCGCAAGCAACGATAATGGGGCCAAGCCCTGAATAGTCAGCAAAAGCAAGACAGAGGCGGAAGACCACAAACAGCATAAAGAGAATGTACTCAGAAATCAGAAGTCATAGGTGAGAATGAACTTAGAATGGACAGGAGTTCAAATTAAAATGAATACAGTATCGATAAAAATAACAATTTCTACACCAGGAGGAATAAAGATTTACACAATGCTGATCTGGATATTAAAGGAATCAAAACAACACAACACAACATTACACACAATTTTTTAAAGTTGCACTACGCAAGACACAAGCCCCTAATTTATTTATTCCCATATTTGCACTGTTATTTACACAATGATCACCAAGTGATAGTTATGCTGCTGTTACTCTCTCTCTCTCTCTCTCTCTCTCTCTACATGGCAGATCACTATCAAAAGGAGACCTCGACTGTATGTCATCAACATTATCCTGCCAGTATTTTTCTTCCTTGTGTTGGATGTGATGTCCTTCTTCATAGACTCAAGAGAAGAGGAAAAGCTGAACTTTAAAGTGACTTTACTGCTGTCTATTTCTGTGTTTCTGCTAATTGTTAATGACACACTGCCCTCTACAGCTGAACAAATCCCACTGATTGGTGAGTCTAACATGGACCTGACTATCATTTCTTAATTCTTTTAAGAAAGCTTGTTAATATGTATATAAGCTCTTTATTTGTTTCTTTGATTAGTCTTCAAGTTTTTCTTTTAGTTGATGTTGTGAACTGCATGTTGATTCTCTTGTGAAAATTTGTGATATATATATATTATTTATTTATTTGTTATTATTATTATTATTTTTTTACATTATTGCTTTTGTCAAGTTAATCTTTATTATCATCAGCCCTGAAGTGGCTGCTTATGCTTTTTGTAAAAAACTCTTTATTTCTCTAAAGTCTTGTCTGAGGTGTTTCTCTGCATTTGGGTCCTCACTGCTTTATAGTGTTTTACAGAGATTTATACATCTATTTTAGTTAATAAATTCAAATTGTTACAGTGCTTTTTCTACCATAATTATCACAACTGAGGTGTCACCCTTGAACAAAGCACTGAACTCCCAACTGCTACAATAAATTGGTTATCCACTGCTTCAAATGTATATGCATGCATTTCAATGGAAAAAATGAAGAAAACAAATACTGATTATACAACACCATACATGGTTGCACAAATTGCAACATTTAATTCTGGCTAAAACAAACTTGCTTTCAAAACACACAGTTAAAACAGCTTAAAAAAAAAAAATAATAAATCAACGTCAAAACATTGATCAAAAGCCCAACTAAAGCAAATGCTTATCTCCACAATGGTGACTTCAAACTTCATTTTCAATAAAACATAAACATCTAAATCTTTTCTAATTTTCAATAAGTTTTGTATAAAAGAAATGAAGTCAGACTGGTTTGGAAAAAGTTAAGATGCTGAGATCTGGAGAGATCTGTTAGTGTTTCATGTTCTTTTGGGATTTAAAGGGTTTCTGATGTCTGAGTTTTGTGGGTTACCATTGTGCTGAAGAGTAGAGTCTGTGCTTTAGTATATGAAAAGGTGATGATGTATTTATAACTCGCAGTATGTTGTTTTGCTAAAAGGTGGTTGGGTAACACTTTGTAATATAGGTGCACAAATATACATTGTTTCATGCTTTATTAATATATAGATGAACACAAATTAATGTATGGTTAATGAAAAGCTAAACCATTTATTAATGATTACTATACCAGCAACTAATGAATGTTTTGTATGATTCATAGATTAAATAATTAATAAGTTGTTCTTAGTTCAGTGTGTCATAATGTATAACAGTTTTTTTTAACTGTTTACACACAAAATCCTTTCTTGATATACAGAACCACACACCAAATCTGCAAAAACCATAATTTTCTGCTAATTTTCTGCTTTTGACTCAGTTTTCAATTTCATAAAGCTCTTTTTGCAATACACAACACACAATTCTCAATGTAACACAAAAATCTAACAGGAATGATCTTGATTTCCGTTTTTAAACACAACCAATCAAAATGCCACACTAATTCATCAGCGCCTCACACTAACACCTCACATGTGCAAACACTCATTGCTTTACTTAACACCAACCAATCATGGCTTTAGAATAGACCTTGGAATAGGCTTTGGAATAATTAACCTTTTCAAAATTACGTTTGGTTTCTGTCCAACTACACATGGTTGATGTACACTACCAGTCAAAAGTTTTGAACAATAAGATCTGTAATGTTTTTGTTGTTGTTGTTTTTTTTTTTGTTTTTTTTTTTTTTGCAATTCTCTTCTGCTCACCAAGCCTGCATTTATGTGATCCAAAATACAGCAAAATCAGTAATATTGTAAGCTATTTTTACTATTTAAAATAACTGCTTTATAGTTGAATATATTTTAAAATGTAATATATTGTAATATGTACAAAAAGCTAAATTTACAGCACCATTACTCCAGTCTTCAGTGTCACATGATACTTCAGAAATCATTCTAGTATGCTGTTCAAGAAACATTTATTATTATTATTATAAATAATAGTATATTTTGGTCAGAATTCTTTGATGAATCAAAAGATAAAAAGGTCAGCATTGGTCTGAAATGAAAAGCTTTTGTAACATGATGTACTATACCATTCAAAAGCTTGGAGTCAGTATTTTTATTTTTATTTTCTGGGGAAACAATTATAGAAATTAATCATTTTAATCAAAGATGCTTTGAATTGATCAGAGGTGATGATAAAGACATTTATAATGTTACAAAAGATTTCTATTTCATATAAATGCTGTTCTTCTGAACTTTCTATTCATAAAAGAAACCTAATTATTTTATTTATTTATTTATTTATTTATTTATTTATTTATTTATTTATTTATTTATTTTTACTGAGCTGTTTTCAACATAATAATAATAATAATAATAATAATAATAATAATAAATGCTTTTTTGAGCAGTAAATCAGAATATTTGAATGATTTCTGAAGGATCATGTGACTGGAGTAATGATGCTAAAAATTCAGCTTTGAATTCACAGAAATAAATTATTTTAAAATATATTCAAATATAAAAAACAGTTATTTTAAATAGTAAAAATAATTTAAAAATTTCACTGTATTTTCTCTACTTTGGATCAAATAAATGCAGGCTTTGTGAGCAGAAGAGACTTCTTTAAAAAACAATAAAAACCTTACTGTTTAAAAACTTTTGACTGGGAGTGTATTTCTTTTCTTTTGTACTGTGTAATTATTCACAACCACAAATGCTTACAGTAAAAAAAAAAAAAAAAAAAAAAAATCTTGGTTTCAATCTTGCTTTCTTGTTTACTGTGAATTTTTCAACATTTCTCTGCCAATTACTTTCAGTCTTGTACAGAATTGTACATAGTAGCTCATGAAAGAAGAGCTTTAGGTTTTTAATAACTGTGTGTAAATTATATATGAAAAAACATAATATTAATAATATAATATTATGGCATAGGTGACAAATGTTCGCTCTTGAGATGTGTTTGTGATATTTTGAATGCAGTGCTTCATTTTGCAAGAGATGTAAGGCATTTTGCATTTTGTGCGTGCAATTCTTGGATTTGTGTATAAAGTTTTGAAAAATGGAGGTAAAGTTTTGAAAATGTAAGCAGCTGAAAAAAAAAAAAAAAACTGTAATTCCCTAATAACTTATTTTATTAACTAATGATGTAAATTCATGTTAATTACCACAATAGTAAGCTCCGTACATCAACTTCCAGTTGTCTGCTTTAAATACTCATTAGCTAATGATTTGCACATGTATCATTATGTTGTGACTTTACTTGTTGAGGCACAGAACTATTAACTACACTAAAAAAATGTTTTCGTTCATCCAATTAAAAAAATTAGGGTAATGGTTCACATCTATATTTTATAACATGAGCCAATGAAAAATAAATAATTTGCACTAAACAATATTTCTATGAAAACTGTTTTATTAAACCTGGCATGAAAGTATATTTTTCTTGTTGAAGAAAGTCAATTAATTTAAATTCTATTTTTGATCTAAGCAAAAAGATATAGATTTAATCAAAACAAAAATTCCCATTTAAGAAATAATTTATTAAAACAATTACTGCAACTGACTTCCAGTCACAGCCTTAGATAAAATCAACTGAAATAAAAGACATTAATCCTCCTTTGCTGAAATCTTAAGAGATTTAAACAACTCCACAAACAGCATCACTAATCACTTCACTTATAACTAACCAGAGGTGTGTTTCCCAAAAGCAAGTTCTGTCGTTACCAACAGAGTTCAACGGAACTTGCACCCATAGTTGGTTAAATATGCTTTTGGGAAACGCACCCCAGTTTAACTTTATTTGTCATGCAGAAGTTCTTACTGAGAAATAACAGAGGTTTATTTTCATAGTTTTAGTGAATTCCATTTGAAGGTTACCATTTTGGTGAATAGTGTTTGCCTTAGTTGGTCACTTGGTTGTTGACTTTATACGCGTGTTATATTTTATTCTTTTGAAGCTGCAATTCTATGTTTAGAAAGCACTTTATAATAGCATGAAGTTTTTGTTTATTGTCGCCATCGTTGAGCTTCATATGCTGATTCTTGATGAATGTGTGTTCAAACAAAGCTTTTGTTCAACACATCAAATGAAAACATTAAATTTAATTTTTTTTTTTTTTTTTTTAGTAGTCGAATCATCACATGTTCAGACTTAAGATGAAACCAGTGTGTCAGGCCAGTATGAATCATCATAACGAATGTGTTTTGCAAACATAGAGATACAGCAACCACAGAAAAGCTAATGTTAGTTAGCTTTTTTTTTTTTAATTGGATAAATGAAAACATTTTTTTTCAGTGTAATTGTTAAGTAATATGTCATTGTGGTTATGGATATAGAATTAGTTACTTAGTCATGTGCCGCAACGAGTTGGAGCCATGCATTTCAACTTCCAGTTGTCTGCTTTAATTAGCTAATGATTTGTAAAGATATCATTATGTTATGACTTTACTTGTTGTGGTGCATGACTAATTAACTAATTATTAATCCATAACCTTTGTAGGTGTTTTTGAGAAAATAATTAAGCCAAGCATATGTGGAGTCACAGACATCAAAAATCTGCATATGAATCTCAACAATGGTGACAATCAACAAAATAGTCATATTAGCCCTGATCATCACAAAACAATCCTTTTTGTTTATTGTCACTATTGTTGAGATTCATGTGCTGATTCGTGATGTTTGTGTGCATCAAAAAGTCTCCATTCAAGACGCATGAAAACATATGGTAAAAAATAAATAAATAAATCGAATAATTTTCATCACCTCGTAAGACTGCTGTAAAAAAGGCAAAACTTAAAGCTATCGTATCCAGCAATAAGCCATGATATGTCAATACCTGGCTACTATGATGATTAAATTATTATCATCAACGAATCACATCAAATGTGCCGTATAAACCCGCAGTCTGAATAACTAAAGAAAAACTGAAGTTATAAAATCATGGGTCAAGAGCCCAAAACAAGCAAATGCTTATCTCCACAACAGTGACTTCAAATTTTATTATTTTCAATAAAACATCAACATCTAAACCTCTGTTAATTCTCAATAAGAAGCTTAGAATGAAAGAAATCAAGTCAGTCTGGTTGGTAATAATTGAAGATGCTGAGATCTAGAGAGATCTGTTAGTGTTTCATGTTCTGTTGCTGTCAGTCATGTGACTTTTAAGTAATTAATTAATTAGTTAATGAGTTAATTTTACAGTCAAGGTGTTTGTTTGTAATAATTTAGGAAATGCCTGTAAATTAACAGTGTTGTTATTTATATAAAGACATTTGACTTTAATTTTAAGGTTTTTGTTTGGCACCCTGTGCTGCCAGTCATTTGACCATTTTTTTGCCTTTTGCTTTACAGTCAAGCTGCTTGATCATTCAATTCAGGAAATACCTGTAAAATAACAGTGTTTGTCAGCTTATTTAAATAAGGAGATTTTACTTTACTGCCAGTCATTTGACCGTTTTATCATCTAACGGATTTGTTATTGTATTAATTACAATTTTTTTTTGCAATTTTACAAACATGTGTTTGTAATTTAAGAAAACAGAAAACATACTGTATACAAATACAGCAGTTTTTCTGTATAAAAAATGTGAATTACTCTAATTTATCACTAATGCCATAATACTTAAAATAACAGCCAAGTTTTAAATTTAGAGATAATTTTACAGGGTTTTGACTGCAATTCACAATAAAAGAAAACAACCGGAAAAAAATCAGTTATTTTCTGTAAAATGACTTTTTTTTTTTTTTTTTTTTTTTTTTTTTACAGTGTATGTATAAATGTATTTATTTATTAATTTATTACAGTGAGCAACAACAACAAACATCACAGAGGTATTATTTTTAAGAGTGCAGGAAGGCTGTTGCAGTCATAGTTTTCTGTTTTTACAGGCATTTACTGCAGTGGGATTTTCAGTCTCATTGGCATCAGCATTCTGGAGACCATCCTTGTGAGTTTTCTGAAGGCTAAAGGAGCAGAGAAGAGTGCAGTGGAAACATCAGCTACTGTTACTGGCAGAGAAAGTAAGAGTCAACATGGCATCTGATTATGAGGAACATTTACCTATATTTTATTATTTTACTTCACAAATTAAGGTTTATCAGTCAAATTAAGTTTAAGATTTGTTTGCTTTGTTACTTAATATTTGAGTAATTTATACATCATGAAAAACAAAAACAAACAAAACAAGACAGGTCATCCATCCAGGCTGGTTTCCTGCCTGCAGCACAAGAATCTTCAGCATCTCTGTGCACCTAACAAACATTTTGGATAATGGATGGGTAGATGGATGGATGAAAATCACATTTTAAGTCTGAAATTAGAAATTAGATCATTAGAACATGCAGACCAAACAAAATAGCTGTGCTTTATGTTTCCTCTCATAGATGGTGTCAGAGACTTGCAGAGCCCTCCAGACTTAGATCAGAATGAAGAGCAGTCTTACAGATTCAACCTTCTGAAGCAGATCCTCTCTGAGTGTTGTGGTGCAATTCAACAAAACCAGTGTGGAATGACGTCTCTGTGCTTGACCACAGTGGCGAGAATCATTGATGTGACCTTCTTGGTTTTTTACATATTCACCATCATTGTGTTTCTCTCTGTACTTGGGACATGTTGGTTTCCATAGTTATGTCTTATGGCATAACACAAAATGCTAACTTTTATTCTGTGTTGATATAATTAATCTGTATAATGATTGGATTGTTTAGCATTTCCTTTTCTGACGGTGGACATCATTGACTAACTGCCAAACGTTTAATCTAATATTATCTGATTCACAGCATGTTTCAGTTGCACAGGATCGCTTTTTTACTGTAATTCTTACGCTACAGATTTTACAGATATGTATTTAATATAATTCAGGAAGCTGCAAATTCTTAATGTTAATGTTTCTAATATCTTAATTTCTAATAGTCCACACTGAGCAGTTTAAAGCTGGGTGAAAGTATACATTTGACTATTTGCTATATTATGACTTATGTCATTATATATGTATGCAGGATACATGTACAATACTTGTTAGTTAATTCATTATGCACTGATTCGTTTATGAAATCTGTAAAGTTCTGGTTTAATTTTGGTGTGGTGACAAACCCAGTTCATGTTAGGTGATGTATATCACTGTTATGATTAAAATGGTGAATGCTGGGGTTTAAGATCATTAAGAGATGTTGCTTAAAGGAGAAGCTCACTTCCAGAACAAAAAATACAGATAATTTACTCACCCCCTTGTCATCCAAGATGTTTGTGTCTTTCTTTCTTCAGTCGATAAAAAATTAAGTTCAGGAAAACATTCAGGAATTATCTCCATGTAATAGACGTCAATGGTGCCCCCAAGTTTAAACTTCCAAAATGCAGTTTAAATGCAGCTTCAACCCACATAGCAGTTGACATCTGGCCCAGTTCTGGTCCAAGCAAGCAGTTACACTCGGCCCAAGTGCAGCAAAGAATTACGGCCCTTGAGTGGCCCAGATCTGGACGACAGACATGAGCCACACATGAGCCATAACTGGCACAAATCTCAGCCAAATAGTAACTTATAACCAGCCCTGAACTGAGCCAGAACAAGTTTTAATAGTGCTACCCAATCTCAGCCTTCAGTAAACTGCATAGAGACCAGTCTATAACCAGAAACCCCAAAACTGAGCCATGCCTAAATGTGCAACTGTGTGTTTTACTGCCTATTGATGGATCCATGCCTTTTTTATGGCTCAGTTTTGGGGTTTGTGGTTAAAGACTGGACTCTGTGTGGTTTCCTGAAGGCTGAGATTGGGTCCCAGATAGCAAGAGAGCAGGTGAAAACAATTGAATCAATGTTAAAAATAGTTGGTTTGTCAATGTTAATGGCATTAAATCAATTAATATTATTTTATTTATTTATTTATTTTTGACATATCAGCAAACCACCATTACTGTGATCAGTGATTGCTTTAGTTGGGTTCTTCATTCTTGCCTTTCATTAAGTTTCAATGCAAATGCTTATGCTCTTAAAAAATACTTTGAAGTAGATTGTTCTCCGTGATGGGTGTCAAACAGCAAAAAAATTCAAAAGCAATACGAAATAATATTGATTACATGTTGGTCATATAATAAGGTCATATAATATTGATACATTTCACAAATGTAAAAAAAAAAAACAGCAACAAAACACAGAAAGATTTAGACATCAACATTCAACATACAAACCCCAACAATGGTGACAATCATTAAACTAATTCAGATAAACAGATCAACCGCAATGCATGCTGGGAATCATGAATGAGTTTTTACTATGTTGATACCCAGCATGCATTTCTGCATAAAATTTTCTTTTGCTGATTGTCACCATTGTTGAGTTTTATACGCTGATTCTTGATGTCTGATTGATTCAGCAATTCACAGGTTTTTATTTTTTTTCATTTTCTGTTAGTCAATAAAAGTATGATGCAGTACTTCTGCTTTAATCTCACATTGCAGGGAATTACTTATGTAATCTCGCAATGACCACAAACACCACCATCTGATCTCAATGTCATTACCTCAAGCAATATGCTTTCACACACTGTCACAAAAGACAAAAAAAAACATAACATTAAACTCCAAAGAGTCAAGAGCCCAACTAAAGCGATCACTGATCACAACAATGGTGGTTTGTTGAAATTTCATTTTTTTTTTTTTTTTTTAACATTAATAGCAGGAGCTAAAATTAATTCAATGTCATTAACATTGAAAAATCAACTACTTTTAACATTGATTCAATGGTTGTTTGAGGGTAGCACTATTAAAACTTGTTCTGGCTCAGTTCAGGGCTGGTTATAAGTTACTATTTGGCTGAGATTTGGGCCAGTTATGGCTCATGTGTGGCTCATGTCTGTAGTCCAGATTTGGGCCACTCAAGGGCTGTAATTCTTTGCTGCACTTGGGCCGAGTGTAACTCCTGGCTTGGCCCGGAGCTGGGCCAGATGTCAGTTGCTATGTGGGAAATGGCTCTAAATGATCAACCTGTTCTCATTAATCTGCGTATAAAAAACAGGACTTTATACTTTCCAATTGTGTGTAATACATACACCAAAGTCCAATTTTGCGTGCATATGATACGCCAATCCTTCCCATTAACTTCTGTGGAGAGCAGATGCGTACAAATACCACGCAGCATCTTCTACGTTCATGACGTCACCAGCGAGGCTCGGTTTGCCCAGTTCACCTGATGCGTGTACACCTTCAAACAGGTAAGAAAGGGCAACAATCTTTTCTTTTGTAATGAGATCATTATTTTAATTATTTCGGTGCTTCTGCATCTTCTTACATGGGGTCATGTGTTAAAATGGAAGCGTGTGCGTTCAAATTAGTTAGTAGAACAGTCGGCTGCTTTGTTAGCACAGCTGCTAACATTAGCCTACCATTTACAACCGATCTAAAGTTGGTTCAACGTTTGACGTTGGATGTTAGACAGATATTCAGCTGCGAAAAACTTCAATACATTCTTTGTGAATGAGTACAATTGTATACAAAATGTCTGATCTGAAAAGCATTAGAAGGTGGAACTGAACACACATCGCAGTTTATTTGTTTTAATCCTCATCGATATGTTGCAGCGCATAAAGGCTTTATCAGCGGCGAGTTTGCATTTAGGCCAGCTAGGGAGCGTCTACCAAATACATGTGAAAGGATAAAAACGATTAATGGTTTTCCTTCTGAATGTTTTTTTTTTTTTTTCAGTTAACAAAACAAGAGCAATTTGTGCCCCAATGTGATTAAGATATAAAGACAAACACTTATAACGCTCACTTGCATTTAAATAAGAAATACTGTAAACAAGATATGTGATTGTGGTTATATATTATTAAATGAATAAAATGAATAAAAGCAAAACAATATTAAATATCATTATCATTCCATAATCCAGTGGTTATGCAGTAGGATTATTCCAGGTCCTTGTGAGAATATTTTAATGTTCATTGTATTCACAGAACTACGACACCAAAAAGTTGTTCTTGAAATAAACCAATAAGTAAATTAATTTAAAATAAACACACTTCTGTATCACCTTCATGGTGTGTGTCTTGTTTCTGTTTTTATAAGAACATTTTTATATTTGTTTTAGTCACAGAACTATAACAGAACACATGCCATAGAAATTCAACAATTCAGTCGATGCTGGCAAAAGTGTTATTTTGCCGTTGTATTGACTTGAATTTGAAAATCAATCTAAAAAAATTTAAAAAAAAGAAAAAAAAAATATGACACTGTTGGATCATATTTTATATCACAACTTTAAAGGGTGTGTCTTGTTACAGATTAGCAAACATTTTGGTGTTGGTTTTAGCCACAGAACTATAATAGAACAACCCAGCTAGGAATGTTATTGTTGTAATAATGCTCAGAGAACATTATGTTCTGGTAATGTTTTCAATGGCAAGTTTTATTTTAGTTCCCAGAATATTCTTTTAAAAGGTAGAATAACATTCTCTAAAACATTCTACAAATGTCTATTAATAATAACATTATCCTGTAACATTCTAATAGATTTAAGTGGGAAGCATCACATTGGATATTGGATGTGGACTCAAATGATGCTCGGAAGTCAAATTTAGGTCAAAAGTAAAAACCCAACCTTTATTTACACAAGGTCTTATTGAGTTTAACAGAGGTTTAAATGTCGATGTCCATTTGAAAGTAATACTTTGGTTTGATGTTACCATTATGGTGAGAAGTGTTTGCTTTAGTTGGGTAAATTGACTCCTGATATTTTAAAGCTTTTCTCTAGCTTCTGTTTGTTGCAAAAAAAGAAACTGTTACTTTCAATCAACATCCAAACCTCTGTTAATTTCAATAAAAACTTGTATGTCAATGTATGACAAAAATAAAACCAATCTGGTTTGTAATAAGCGAAGCTGGTAATGCTGTTTATTTAAAGACGCTGGAGCTTGACTTCAAACAAAGGTTGGGCTTTCACTTGCAACCAAAATGTGACATCTGAGCAATGTAAGTCCACATCTAGTGTGATGGGAATCTTTATTAGAATGTTAGAGGATAATGTTCTCACAATGTTATCAATAAACATTTGTAGAATGTTTTTAGAGAATGTTGTCCTACCTTTTAGGAGAGAATATTATGGGAACTAAAATAAAACTTGCCGCTGAAAACATTCCCAGAATATGAAATATTTCTAGCTGGAACATACTATTAAAAATGAAAGCAATACATAATTTTGTTAAAAATAAATACAATCTTCTATCTCAGCTTCAAAGGCTGTGTCTTGTTACAGATTTCATAAAGAACATTTTGCAGTAGTTTTCATTGTCAAAAGTGATGCAGAAGTCACAATATTGACATTCAAAAATCGTTTGTGAAACCTTCCAAAGAGTGTCCTGTATTACTGCCCCCTAGAGGAACATACTGTTGATTTGACTGAGTTTGACATTCAAACTTATAAATTCATTTAAAATCAATACAGTCTTCTATTTCAACTTTAAAAGGTGTGTCTTGTTTCTGATTCTCAAATGAACATTTAAATTCAGGTTTTACTGTCATATGTCATTCAGGACACATGCTATTGAATTAAAATTTAAATCTGTCAATAAATGAATTTAATTGCTTGCAGTTTTCCATCACAACTTCAAAAGCTGTGTCTTGTTACTGGTTTCTAGAAGAATATTTCAATGTTGGTTTCAGTCACAGAATTATAAGAGAACACATGCAACTGAAACTGAATTGCCAATTCAATACATCAATTAGAAAAAAAAAAAAAAAATCGAGCACAAGGGTCTGTCACAATTTTTTTTTCTGTTTGTTTTGTTTTTGTTTTTTGAGAAAAAAAACAGTCCATATAATGTATATTATTTTACTGATATATAATACATAAATTATAATATGAGTATGGAACAATACAAATTACGATGAAGCAAATTACAATGTAGCTCTAGATATAAATAAACATACATACATAAATATTTCATTACGCATTACCACCACATAAATGGTACAGTCTAGCACACTTAAGAAAGGCAGTATATTGTTCTATTTTTTTTATTTTTTTTTTTAAAGATACTGTACATTTGAGTAAAATATTGAGGACGGTCCCATATGTTATTTCAGTGATATGTAATATAGAATATTTATTCAAACAGGAAATGATACTGCTCAATGAACACTGATATTAAAAAAAAAATAAATAAATAAATTGACAATAATAATAATAATAATAATAATAATAATAATAATAATAATAATAATAAAATATTACAGAAGGTATTTAAACAGCAAAAATCATGTTTAATAATTGGATGACTGCAACTGACAACCATGAAAATGAAAAAAAAAATGTTTTAATTAATTAATGTATTTATTTGTTTATTTAAATTGTTTATTTTGGAGGGTAACGTTTACTTTTTTGATTCTAAGTAACAGTTGGTAAACAATAAATAAATATAAACATTTGCTCGCTGTCAGAGTACAAAGGGTCAATCTGACTCCACTACTGGGACTTAATCTGACTTACAGTTCTATGAAGAGACACAGTTGTGGTCAAAAGTTTACATAAGAGTCACACAAAATGTATTTTATTTTTTAGAACTGTTCTAAAGTCCTAAAGTAAGACATTTTGCATCAAAGATGTTTACATATAGTCCACAAGACAAACTAATAGATGAATTATGTCAGAAGCTTCAGACAAAAACCTATATGTTTCCCAGAAGACAAAATTACTACAATTTACCCAAAGAGTTTGTGAGACCTGGAGATGTTTTCTGAAGAATAGTGGACAGTTTAACTGCTCAAGACAAATAAAGGGGGAAAAAAGGAATTTACAGGATTTTTTAATGTTTACAGGATTTTTTAATGTTTAATTCAATAGCATGTGTCCTGAATTACATATGAAAGACTGTACTGATTTTAAATGAATTTATAAGTTTGAATGTCAAACTCAGTCAAATCAACAGTATGTTCCTCTAGGGGGCAGTAATACAGGACACTCTTTGGAAGGTTTTGCAAGTGATTTTTAAATGTCAATAGCGTGACTTCTGCATCACTTTTGACAATGAAAACTACTGCAAAATGTTCTTTATGAAATATGTAACAAGACACAGCCTTTGAAGCTGAGATAAAAGATTGTATTTATTTTAAGCAAAATTATGTATTGCTTTCATTTTCAATAGTATGTTTTATTATAGTTATATGGCTAAAACCACCACCAAAATGTTCTTCTAGGAATCAGTAACAAGACACACCCTTTGAAGTTAAGATAGAAGAGCGTATGTACTTTACATTGACTGACATATTTGTTAACATTTCAATATCATGTGCTGTTACAGTTTTGTGAATAACACCAACATTTAAATGTTCATCTATGGACCAGTAACAAGACACACCCTCTGAAATTGGGATGGACTACTGTATGTTTCAAAAATGAATGTGTTAACAGATTCAAATTTAATTGAATGTAAATATTGTTCTTTGAACAAGTAACAAGACACACCACCTGGAGTTTACATATCAAACTGTGTGCATTCTAAAATTAATTTATTTAAACTTCTGAATGTCAAATTTGTTCAAAACAAGTTCAGTATCTTCCTCTAGAGGGCGGTAAACTGCACAATCTTTGTCATGCTTTGCAAGCTTTTTCTCAATGGTTTCATTTCAATAACTTTTGTTGTGCTATAGTTCTGTGAATAAAACATATATATATAAATGTTCTTTTATGAACCAGTAAAAAGACACACCCCTTAAATTTGAGATTTATTTTTTTATACATTTCACAAGTGAAGCATTTAGATGAAATAATTGTGCTTTTTGCTCTTCGTTTTGCACTTTGCAGACGGTCCCTATCCTGCACTATTACATTATAAGGTCTATAAGTTACAGTACATTAAGGCAGGTTAAAACAAATAAATCATATTGAGTGTTTTCTTCTACATTTGTAAACAATTAGAACACAGTTTGTTTCTTGTCATTGTGCTCAATCGTTAAAGAACTATTGAAGATTTCCAAGGCTGAATCTCTGACAAATGTCAAACGTCAAACATTGAACCAACTTTATATTGGTCACTCTTGACTGCGGCAGTAAGAGAAAAGAATGTTTACATGTCATTCTGACGTTCTGTCTCAAAACTCAGTGAGCTGCCTATTTAAACAGCATTTCTGGCCATCAAAAATGATTCAGGACACACTGTCCATTAGTTAGTCAGCACTCTCAGACAGGCTCAATTCAAATTTCATGTGATTTTATGTCAACAAAAATAACATCATAATTTCCCTCGTCATGTGAATCAGGAGCAGTGAGTAGTGCAGTACTGAAATACACTGTCAGTCATGATCAGCAGGTGGAGTTGATCTCTACAGAGGTTCCTGAATCACACAGGGGTAAAGGTGTAGCAGCACACCTGGCAAAGGTGAAATCACTCTTCAGCTTCTTCAGTTCTTCACGTTGTGTTGATTCCTGTAACTCAGTAATGAATTTCTCTCTCTCTTTTTTCCTTAGGCTGCTCCGGATTTTGTTGTTGAAGAAAAGTTGACAGCGAGGATATCCTGTTGGTACATTAGAAAATATGTGGATGAAAACCCACATCTTGGATACCAGGTGTGGGATTACAAGTTGGTTGAAGGGTAACGTCCTGCATCCTCTGTTCTTGATCTGATCAAAGGATGTCACCTCTGAGTACTGTCTCAATATCTCTAAGGCCCACCTACTAAATGTATATAAACTACAATGTATCACTGCCTTAGTCAGACAACTTTGATGACTGCAGCACAACGCAGCGAGTATCTGAATAAAGAGAAACTTCTGCTTCAAGATATCCAAAATGTCTCCTGGTCTCTAAGAAAAAAATTCACAACACAGGCTTATATTGAAAATAAATAAAGGCATAATTAAACAGTGTCTTAACAGAAGACTTTACATCTTACTTCCTTTACAACCTGAGTCTTTGGAGCCTACAAGTACACTATATTTTTACTGTTTTTTCAGTAAAAAGTCTCTTCTGCTCACCAAGTCTGCATTTATTTGATCCAAAGTACACTAAAAACAGTAACATTTTGAAATATTTGTATTATTTATAATAACGGTTTTCTATTTTAATATATTTTAAAATGTAATTTATTGCTGTCATTTCAAAATTCCAAAAACTTTTGACTGGTAGTGTACAACAGAGGCACAAACAAACAAATCAACAAACAGTCAAATGTGCAAAGGACTTAATCCATGCAGTAACCCTGTCCTAGGAGTGCACAACACATAAATATCGCTATTAATCAATGTGTTGTATACTGTTGAACCCCTGATGTCACATGGATGTCACATTACCAATCTCCTTGCCACGTTTCTGGACGTTGATTGTGTTAATTACACACACAAACATATATTATAAATTACGCATATACCCACTTCTTCAGGTACCACTACATCACTGCTTTTGCATTGAGACATTTTAAAGTTATTTTAAACATCTATCACATCTTAGGTAAATTTTGTATCAGTTCTTTTTTTCATTTTTTTTAGGTCCTTATTATAATAGGATAGTACAGATATGAAAGAAAAAGATGTGAATGAAATGTGTAGGGTGACATAAGCCAGGTTTGAGCTCCAGTATATGTACAGAAATGCTATAGGCTTGTTATACCCATAAGGCTGAGTTTCTGAATACTTACTTAAAATTGGGAGAAGAGGTCCAATGAACCATCTTGTAAATGTGGGGTAATTGATCGCTGTAAAATTAAATGTCAAACTTAGTATCATGCCAATACCAGCTGTATAGAACATTAAAGCAATATTAAAAATCTCACACTTGGTTTTTAGTTTGGATTAATCTACTATATATGAAAAAGACCTTGAGACTTAATTATAATAAAATAAAATAAAATAAATAAACCCTCATTGCTCTTGACTGATTGACTTTTGTTCCTTTAACAATGATTAATCTATATTTAATTTATACAGTGCAGAAAATGCAAATTTATTTGATTATTTAATTTCTGTACCTACAAACCTAAAGCAGTGTTTAATACGTTTTTGTAATAATTAATGTGATTAATTTTGTAATAATTAATAGTGTTCTAATACATACATATACAGATATCCTATATATACTATCTATCTATCTATCTATCTATCTATCTATCTGCTAAATTGACGCCTAATATCAGTATGAAACGCGATCAGATCTGATGCTTGGTTAATGAATTTTAATCACGTTGTTTGCTTTGGCTCAAACTGATTTGCTGAAATCAGAACGTGAACGCAATCAGTGATCCTTAGTCAATGAAAACTAAGTCATTTTAACTGGAAAAAAAAAATGAACTATATAGTGTGCTAATTTTAATCTCACTGTAAGACTCATTCTTAGCGTGTGTGAGAGAAACGCAGAGCGCTTTCCTCAGCCAGTAATGCGCTCACTGCTCTATATAGACAGAGTGAAACATAACCGTTCAGTCCGCGTGCTCAAATGTAGGCACAAATGTTAAATCTAACAATTTATTGGCCAAAAGGTAACAGATATTATTTATTGACTAGATTGAACGCGTTTTTGTTGCTGTCTGTTGTGCTGAAATGTCAATCACTTTTCATAGCTTCATTATGGCTTATAACTTTTGTCGTAATGTTAAGACACTTTATCATTTACATGACCTGAATGTTTAACTCTTTTTTCCTAAATATCAGTTATCTGATTACTGAAAGAAATATAGTTAGCATTACACCAAACCCGATCGCAAACTAACACTCAGTATGTGAATTGTCAGCTATTCTGTCCATTCAGTTTATTAGCAGAACAAATACATCTCACATTAGACAAGAAATTTGTAGGTTTCGTTTGGATATTTACATATTTATCTGAGAAAAACCAAAGCAATACTCACGTATCCTGGCTTGAAGAAGAATAACGGCCCAACGGTCTGCTCAATTGTAAAATGCTCTTCGGAACAGTGACGAGTACACGTCGTACAGTGGTTGTCCAGACAGCCTAAGCACAACCTTCAGCGATCCGTTGTTGAATGACAACATTGTGACAACGCAGTAACAACCTTAACAAGACAACGTAGAACCAACAACCATTTAGCCATGTTGTTACAACGTTGCTAAAAGGTTGGCTACGTTGTAGCAACGTTCTGTGTTTGTTGGGCGGGGGAGACGGCATTAAATGCGAGTCCATTGGGAGAAAGTGAAAAAATGAGTGAAAAACAAAAAAGAAGCAGCATCTGGCTGCATTTCAATGATGTTGGAGACTGCAAAGCTGAGTGCAGAATTTGTAAAATGAAAATATCTGTTAGAGCAGGATCAACAACAAACATGCACAGACATCTACAAACTGCCCACCCATCCGTGCAGCTGGAGGAGAGAGAGCAACCGAGCGCGACATCCGCTGGCCCTGAGCCAAGTAAGTTTGCTGCAGGTTCCACTGTCTTGCCGAAAACTGCAGGTCAAACCAAGATGAGCACATTTATTCTAAAACAAATGACCCCAGCCAAACAGATAAGTGTTGATGAGGAGCTGGCTAAAATGATAGCCAGTGACTTTTAGCCATTTTCCATTGTGGAGGACAAAGGATTTAAAACATTTGTCCAGGCCTTAAACCCCACGTATGTTCTCCCCAGTAAAGCACTAAAGACAAAAGTGTTTTGTTATATATGTTTATTATATATGTTAAGACTTTTCCCTTTATTTAGGTTATTTGATTTGTTTGCTGTGGTTGTGTTCAATTGTTCAATTAAAGTTTTATTAAAATGTTAAATAATAGTAACAGTATTTTTTAAATGAAAAATAAGGAATTAAAAAGTTGCTTACCAATACACAAAACATTCACAATTGATAAATTGGGCTAAAATAGAAGGCTCTGAGTGATAAAAAAAGAGCCATTTGGGAGCCGTAAGAGCCGGCTCTTTTAAGGGAGCCGAGCCAAAAGAGCCGAATCTTTGAAAAGAGCCGAACTTTTAAAAAAAAAAGAAAAAAGAAAAAAGAAAACAACAGTGAGATTGGTGCTGTGCAATGAGCAGCTATTTTATATGATGAGATAGTCATCAGGTGCTGACCTGATTATATCTGATATATATCAACTGTATGTAACTACAGCATACAAGGGAAGTGATGCTGTAATAGTTACAGAGAGTGAATTTCAGATCTACTGTATGCAATGCATATAAATATTTGCACTCTTGTACTATTTAGCCACACACGGACATCGAGAACCAGCATATGAATCTCAATCGTGACAATCAACAAAATTTTTCATGCTGCCATGATGACCAAATTCGTAATGATTGTCGGACGTTGCCGTAAGGAAGACGTGAGACGGCAATAAGAGGACCACACAGCAGTGTGGCTGGTGAGGTGGGGAGCAAGAACCTTTTTCAATACTGATCCAAGCATTGCTTGCCAATCACATTGCTTAGAAGTAAATTACTAAAAGGGTCAAGAGCCTGCTGACTCTGAAACCAGAACAGTGTAGAGTGTATATTTGCTATATCTGGCTGGACTTTTGTTCCAGATGGGATGTGTTGGTTTAAAGTCTTAAACAAAGATTTAAATATAAACATTGGAACACCCTAAAATAAATAAATACAGAAATCTAAGCAAAATCTTCATCTTTACTGAGTTCACACATCCAGCCAGTGAAATGGGGAGACCAAAATCAAACAATGGTGGGACAATGCAGCATTTGCCAAGAACGACACAGTGCCAACACCAAAGACCCCTTACTGTCATACACTATTCCTGAAAGACCATGGCAAGTGGTAGGAACTGACCTGTTCACATGAAACGAACAGAACTACATTATTATAGTGGACTATAGTCGATACTTTGAGATGGAAAGGCTCCACAGCTGCACTGCAACAGCTGTCATCACCAAGCTCAAAGCAGTGTTTGCTCACCATGGTATACCTGAGTGCCTCATCAGTGACAACGGTCCTTGCTACAGCACAGAGGAGTTTCACAGATTTGTAGTAGCATAGGATTTCAAACATAGCACCACAAACCAAAGATACCCTGAAAGCAACGGCCTAGCAGAGAAAACCGTTCAAACTATAAAGCGCATTCTAGGAAAAGCAAGAGCTGATGACAAAGACTACTATCTTGGACTATTAGAATATCGTAACACACCTGTGGATATCTTAAAGTCCACCGTGTTGTATGTGCTTCTTGTGTGAGTTAAGATGTCCAAGTAAACAGTGGTTGATGTTATGCCAGTCTCTTCTCTTCATTACAACATAACAACAGGCACAGAAGTCCACTATATGGAGAAAAATCCTAAAATGTTTTCCTCAAAAAACATAATTTCATTACGACTGAAGAAAGAAAGACATGAACATCTTGGATGACAAGGGGGTGAGTAAATTATCTGTACATTTTAGTTCTGGAAGTGAACTTCTTTAATAGAATAAAATTCTTAATGAAAACATAAACATGACATGAGTGACAAAAGGCAAAAATAGATAGTAAAGGTACTACAATAGCATTTTTTTTTTACTTGGATAAAAGTATCAAGCCAAAAACATAGCTGAGTTAAAGTAAAACAGTTTATACATTCAAAATGACTTAAGTAAAACAAACAATTTTCTTAGCCTTAGACTTAAAATGATTGACAGTAAACGTGTAAAATCTTAAATTTAAGATTTGTTTGTCATTCATGTCAACTTTGTAGACTGTAGAATCACACAGTTTCAAAAATCTAGCCTTAAAACTTAAACATTATAATAAAACTTAAACATATTAGCATGAGTCAGGTGTGACATGATTAGTAACCCTGTCTGTGAAAAGTTAAATCTAAATGATCTCAGTCCACGTGCACTAAGGTATGTGTTGGTGGCATGTGAAAGGAAATTGTTTGTATACAGTATTATTTAAATATATATTATATTATATTATATTATATTTATTATATTATATTATATTATATTATATTATATTATATTATATTATATTATATTGTGCTTCTGCAGTTCAATGAAATGCACATTTTTCTTCTCTTTTTTTTATATGTATTTTTTTTTCAAATTAAGATTAAGACTCATACAACTCATATACACACACTCTATACTGTCTCCCTAAAAAGTTAATAAAAAAATGAGTATTTATTTAGCAAACCAGAAATAAGGAAGAAGGCTACATATTCACATCATGACATGAATGTACAGTTATTTGAAGTGCGATACTTGCTCTGATAGTTACGCTCTGTTAACACTTTGTGCAATGTTTAATGAAAAACCGAAACCTCCTCTAAATAATAAACTTTGAATAATCATACGTGGCGGAAAAACTCTACACATTCATTTTCATTTCTTGCTTTTGCTTTTACATTTCCCAGATAGCAGGCCAGCATTGAATTAACACTGAATAAATGTTAAAAACTTGACACTGATTTTTCATCAGGTTTGCACCCTAAAAAATGTTATTTGAATGATGGAAAGTCATTTAAGATGGACATATTATTATTATTATTATTATTATTTATTTATTTATTTTTTTTTTTAACTTTAAAATTAAAGCAAAATGTTGTAAAAGTAATCTTGTCCATTTTTACTTCTTTCAATCAGAGACCATATAAAGCTGAAATGAACATGGTTTTGAACCAGCAAGTCACTAACTGCAAAACTGTTGCTTAAACACCACATTACCATCTTCACTTATCATAAACCAGTTTGACTTTATTTCTGTCAGACATTGACAGAAGTTAAATCAACAGAGGTTTAGATGTTAATGTTTTATTAAAAAAATGTTTAATGTTACAATTTGCTTTAGTTGGGTTCTTCCCCTTTAACTTTTCAATGCTAGTTTTTTCTTTGACATATTTATGCTTAGCAGTAGACAAAACACATGATGCACAGGCCACAGTTTGTTCAGTGCCATCTTGACTTATTAATGTAAGTTTTAAATCCTAATCGTTTTTGCCAATTTGTGATATCTTTCAGAATATTAAATAAATAAAGAAGACAGACAGAGATAGTGATGCATCTTCTTTACTACTAACTTCACTTATGTTCTTACACTGTAAGAAACAAATCTGTAAAAAAAAAAAAAAAAAGGACATTCTCCATTATTTTACAAATATTACTGTTAACTCTAAAACACAATGCCATGAAGTGTAAAATTCAAAATATTGGTAAAGCACCTGTAAAAAATGAATACAGGAAATTTTACTTTCAAATTTTACAGTACATTGTGCTCATATTATTTATTTATTTATTTAATGTATATGTAATAATTCACTTCAGGTATCTTACCATTTCTGATTTCCTGTTTGAAAATAATAGGCAAGAACACAATGTTATGAATACAGCATACAGCATACATAGACTGCAGAATCGCACAGTTTCAAAAGCATGAGTCTGGTGTGAAATGATTAATAACCCTGCCTGTGCAAAGTTATTTATCTCAATTCACAATAAAAGTATGTGTTTCACAACAAATGGAAGTGCAAACTTGTGGTGGTAACATGTTAAAACCACAAGCCCATATATCTACTGTTTGTATCTGAATCTCTGTGTTAGCAACTAGCAAAATCCATTAGACTAAAATTCTTAAATATTAAATTCTTAGATTCACACATCTAAAATACATCTGGACTAGAAAGAAGAGGAATTATGGCATGAATGCACAGTTCTTTGGAATACAGGGTAAGGTGTTGCTTGGGGCTGGGTAATAGTTTTTTTTTTTTTTTTTTGGACTGGTTGGGGGTGTGTTGCTCACAGTGTATAAATTCAAGAGTAAATCCTCATCCTGCAGCAGATGCTTTTATGTTATTATATATATAGTGTTATATATTTAGTTTCACTGTTGACCATGTATCTGCACTGGACATTGTTTTTTCTTGTCTTAATGGGTAAGTGAATATGTTTTTTTTTTAATAATGAAAACACTTTACATCATCTTGTGCACTCAGATTAAAAAAAAAGAAAGAAAGAAAGGAAATACCAAATAATGTTTGAAGTATACTATAAATTACTGTATTTATAGTGAGTGGAAAAAAAATAAAGATCACAATAAAATTTTTATATCAGTACATGTCAATAATTATCACATTACATTTTATACTTTTCATAGAGAAAGAAAATAATTAATATTTTAAACTGGGAATCTGATACTTTCTGAAATCTGAAAAGATTTTATTTTATTTTTTCCTGATTAGAGTAACCTCTTACAACAAGATTTGACTCATTTCATGACCCCTTGGAAAACAATAGTAATTTTTTTGTTTGTGTTTGTGTAAATGTGACAAGAGT
Organism: Cirrhinus mrigala; assembly: GCA_036247105.1. Classification (NCBI taxonomy): domain Eukaryota; kingdom Metazoa; phylum Chordata; class Actinopteri; order Cypriniformes; family Cyprinidae; genus Cirrhinus; species Cirrhinus mrigala. The sequence goes on along the minus strand of JAMKFB010000258.1, from coordinate 403,549 downwards.
ATGAAATGTAGCAGGATGAATGTTTAAAATAATTCCTCTTTTACTCACTGTGTACGTGGAGAATGTATTCTGCTGTGTTACCGAATGTCTCATTTGCACAGAGTGGGTGTCCAATGCTGAAAACTGCAACAACACAGAGTATGCTGTAGCTAAAAAAAAACTTTTTGAACATCTCGGCTTGTACAAAAATGACTTTCAGGTTACCAGAATGTGGCCCTTGATATTCGAGGACCAGCCTGCCATAATATATGTGGACCTCTATGTGACCTCCATCATAGATGTGGTATGAGTCCACAATGATTTATCGTCTCATTGGGTCATTATAGGATGTGAAGCAGTTTTAGTATTATCACTCAACGCTTCTTTTTATCTACAGAATGAAAAAGACCAGAGCCTCACCACAAAAGTCAAAACAATAACTGTAAGTGTTTTAAACTCATTCCATTTTTGCAATTTTTTACTCAATTCATCTGATTTTTCAATCTGTCTGTCTTATAATCATGTCTTGTAATTTTTTAGGCCTGGCCAAATTCAAATATGAAGTGGGATAAAACATTATTTTGTGGAATGGAAACATTTGTAGCCCCCAAAAATATGTTTTGGACTCCAGACATTGGTATAATAGAAAGGTATAAACCAGAATCTTATATTTTGGCTGTTTTTCTTATAAGTGATATTTCAGAAAGGTTGGAAAATGATGGATAGAATAAGGGTAATGGTATGCGGAAATGACAAAACAAATACAGAGGAATTTTTTCACTGCACATAAAATTTGCTTAAATCTTAAATTTATCTTAAATCATACTTACCTGTTCATCATCACAGCTTTGAAGAAGAGCACTAAGAGACAGCAGTTTGACATTGAAACAACTTTTGGATCTAGCCAGATCACTCGCTGAGGCAAGGTACCAGTCTACCAGCTTCACTGCCAGCCATAGCGACTGAAGAGATTTGGTCGCTACGTCAGTTTCTAGATGCGTGGAGAGCTATTCCAGGCATTTGCACTGTGTACTGGCGGGTATTCTCTCCAGTTCAGACACAGACCACACCGTTTCAATGGCGTGGTTCTGTCAGTGACACTGCCTTGAAAAGCCCCTATAAGACAGGAGGTTCACAGCCTGTTTGCAAAAGGAATGATAGAGCGAATCCCTCCAAACAGAGCACTTCACAAGCACATGTTCAGGATGATGGCTCTGATGCAGGTCCTGACACAAATCTGTCCCAGGGACTGGTTTGCATCCATAGATCTGAAAGATGCATACTTTCATATTCAGATAGCACTAGATAGCTCCCATTCGGGCTGGCTTTAGCCCCTTGCACATTCCAGAAGTGCATAAATGTGGCATTTTCCCTTCTCAGAGTGAGCAGTATGTGTATTCTAAACTATCTAGATGATTGGCTGATTTCAGCCCATTCACAAGATGTGCTTATTAGTTGCTGCTTCACCATCTGGAGTCCCTAGAGCTGCGTGTGAATATGCAAAAGATCATGTTCACCCCAAGTCAGTCTATAACATATCTGGATGTGTGTTTCGACTCTCTCAAGAGTTGCCTCTTTTCAAGAGTGCATAACGACCTTTTCATCAGCTCTGCACTGCTTCAGACCTGTCTGTTCCCTTGAGGGAATTTCAGAAGCTTCTAGGACTTATGGCGTCGGCATCATCAGTTTCTCACCAAGGTCTTCTGCACAGAGCATGGAATGATATGTCATATGGCATTGTGGTCACATACCGCTGCATCAGCACTCTGAGACCCAGAAATGTTTAGCTGAGGGGTTCCTCTTGGACTGGTTACAACAGATCCATTGACCTCAGGCTGGGGAGCAGTGTGCGAGGGCATACTGACTTTAGGCCTGTGGTCAAAATCTCAGAGCAGGTGGCACATAAACTGCTTGGAACTGAAGCCAGTGTCTTCAGCCCTAGTGGCTTTTCTTTCTACAGCTGGAACAGCGACATGTGCTGATTCGCACCGACAATGTCTGTGGTTTCGTACGTAAATTGCCAAAATGGAATTCTTCACGGGGAGTGGAGGCTGCATCCCAATTTGGTTTGGATGATTTGGGACTGAGCAAGAACACACACCGCCTTCTTTTAGCTGTCTCACTCCCTGCTAATGGAAGATGCCCTGACGTTGTGCTGGCCGTGTTCCCTTTTATCTCTGGTATTATGCAAAATTAGGGAAGAGAGCGCATGAACCCCACTGCCCCTGAATGAACCTTGGTTTTCGGACCTCACGGAGATGTTGGTGGCTTCTTCTTGGCGAATCCCCCTCAGGAGGGACATGCTGTATCTAGCGAACGGCGCGATATGGCATCCCAGCCCGGAGCCTTGGAGCCTTCATGTCTGGTTACTTTAAGGGTCCTAGATGGGCTAAGCACCTTGCCTCCCCGTGTTCTTGACTTGCTCACTGAGTCTTATGTACCTTCTGCTAGGCGTCTGTCCGCTTTTAAATGGGGAGTGTTTGTGAGATGGTGCTGTGATAGAGATATTGATCCGGAAAGCTGTCCCGTGTTGGATGTTTTCTGCAGCACAGACTTGATAACGTGAGTCTACCATCAATGCAAAAGGTTTATGTGGCTGATATTGCTTCGTTTCATTCCTCAGTTAATGGGCAAACGATTGGGATGTACATGCTGGTGGTTCGATTTCTGAGAGGAGCGATGAGATTACATCCTCCACGCCCACCTTCGATGCTGCTGTGGGACCTAGCACTGGTTCTCAAAGCTCTCTCTCTACCCCCGTTCATGCATTTGGAATCTGTTGCTATGAGAGCTCTCCCTCAAAACATATATACTTTGCAGCTGGCTGGTCTTCATAGAATACTTTTGCCAGGATTTACAAATTGGATCTCACAAGCCTCACTTATTCTTCTAGTTTATTGCTATGCTGCAGTGTGGGGCATAGTTTGTTACTGCATATAGCTTTTGACACTATGCAGGCCTATATACATTTTTATATGTGCTTTTGTTACACTGCACAGTGCTACCTTGCTGCTGTTGTTGTGTCTGTGGCCAGGAAAGCTGATTTGGTTTACCTCAGTTAAGATGCTCATTGGTCTACTTCCGCCTTTCAGCTTTCCTAGCATCATCAGTATTGGTTGGGAACTGTGTGTTGTACTACCACATGCTTGGTGTGGTCTTACCCCTTGGTTCGGGCTGATCTTTGCTCCTCTCACGGCAGGATTGTGTGAGTGAATGATCACTGAAAAGCTGTCGCTCAGTTCATCACAATCAAAGATGGTTTATAATAACTCTCTCTATTTACATCACTTATTTACATCACATCTACACTTTGTTTGTAGGATTCGCGAGCATGCAGAATTGCAGTGTTTGGAGCAGTGAGTAAATTCTCACTTAAACATCTCTGACTGACCATTGCATTCAAGAAACCAACGGATGTGCCTGTAATTGGCTACATTGCTCATCACTGCAAAACCATGTTGTAAATAGAAAAATTGACTCTCCAGAATGCGCAAATAGAAATGTGTACTGGTGCGTTTGTTAAATCCGTTTTGTTGTTATTTTTACAACATCAACCAAGTGTGCTTATATTTTTGTTTTGAGGCTTAGCACCTCCATAGAATATGTGCCAACATATCAGCTGAATACTGCATTGCGCCACCTAGTGTGCAGGTGTATAATGCATTTTTGGGCAGCGTCACCTGTTGTACAGGCTTGCATTAGACGAAAGTGATCAATTATTCATTTCGCTTTATCGTGTCATGTTCAGTGTGAAAAGGCCTTTAAATGCAATCAACCGAAATAAAAGAAGACATTAACTCTCTCAAGATCTCAGCAGAGGATGATTAAACAATTCCACAAAGTTGACTTTGCAACGTCCAACTTTACGATAATATTTACACCTGTTGCACCTGATAAAACTACGATCAGGTGCAACTACGCCCCGGCGTAGATGATGCGCTTCAACGCTGACACATTCTCCCGCTGAGATGACATCCACGCTGCAATGGCTACAACTACTAATATAGAGCTGAATTGCTCAAGACATCATAAAAAGTGAAGCCACCGCAATGACGAAAGATTTCTTCAGACTAACACTAAAAATAAAGGCGACAGGTTAAGTAAAATATAATGAATGTAACACAATGCTTCTCTCTAGAGTTATTTTTTCTAGCTGACTATCAAGTTTATGTACAATGTCTTTCCTGAGGTGACTTTATGTGACAATTGTACGTTTTAGCCTACTGACGTCTTTCTGTCTTTCCACATTTATAATTTGTCTTTTGTGATAGTGTTGACAGAATTTGAAAGTTGATACTTTATTTCTGATTAAAAGTAAGCACAAAACTTACTGCGATTAGGCACGCTGCAAATGATGAGTGGAATTAAAGATGTTAAGTATTTCCAAGCATTTATACTGTCTAAGCAAGATGTCGAATAGAAATATTAAGGGAATAATTTAAGATTAAAGTTTAATTTAAGTTAAGTTATATACCATTATCAGGATAGGGTAAAGTAGACTCGTTTCTCATTCTCTCTGAGAGAATATGTGCAGTTAATGCAGCTTTAGCCATCGTGCTTTTGCTCAAACGTTTGCACATTGCTTGACCCCTCCCCCTTAATATCAATTGTTTATAAGCCACATTATCCTGCCTGAAAAGGCCATAAACATTACAGTTGGCATCTGCAATAAATAAAAAATAATCATGTCCGAGCAAATCATGACTTCTTCCTTTACATCTACCTTTGACTAGGTGTAAAATTTAATCTCAGACATAGCACTACGCGGAGATGGTGCAACGGGTATAAATTCTACGCACGACTTAAAGCGCATTTTGTGTCCAGCCTAGTCTTGCAACCGGGTGTATGTCCAGCTGGTGCCACCGGCCCCAGGAGCAAGACTGGACACCCCTGACATAACATGATCCTCAGTAGTCTGCAAGTTACTTTTGATATGCTCTGAATATGTTCAAATGTCTCCAGTCATCATGTCTTTAATAATCAGTGTTAAATTATATTTTATCCATTTAGCATCAAGACAGAGTTTGGAACAAAGGAGTCTCCATATGTGAAGTTGATTCATTTCGGCGTAATTGCCTCATCTGATATTTTAGCTCTGACCACGGCCTGTAGGATGGATCTCTACAGGTTTCCCTTCGACAGCCACAGCTGCAATATAACACTGCAATCTACAGCATATTCAAGTACATCTGAAACCTATGAAATAGTTTTGACAAACAAACACACAATAACATGGTTTATACTTCTAAAAAATTTGACTTCTTATTCCCACAGTTCAGGAGATTAGAATTATTAAATTTAGTGATGCAACATGGATTACCATCCAGTCCAAGAAGACCTTTCACACCCAGGGAGAGTGGGAGCTCATCAGTATAAATGTGACTAACTCCATTACCAACATTATTGAGGTGATAGAAATGGATCAGCTGATATATCAGGTACAGAGCACATGGTATGGAATGTAAGCCAATATTAAATACATAAATACAATTATAAATATATATATATATATATATATATATATATATATAATTTTATTTTTATTTTTTTTATTTTGACACTTAAAAAGGCTAAATCAATTTAATTTCTGGTCATTTTCATTTATTAGTACGTAAAAAGTACATTCATTATTTACACAGACAACATCAAGTTCATTGTGATGCTAATGTTACTCTCTCTCTCTCTCTCTCTCTCTCCATGGCAGATCACCATAAAAAGGAGACCTCTATTTTATGTCATCAACTTCATGCTACCAGTATTTTTCTTCCTTGTTTTGGATGTGATGTCCTTCTTCATAGATGGAAGTGGGACAGACAAGCTGAACTTTAAAGTGACTTTACTGTTGTCTATTTCTGTGTTCCTGCTGATCCTTAATGACACACTGCCCTCTACGGCTGATAAAATCCCACTGATTGGTGAGTCTAAATCAGGGGTTTTCAAACCTGTCCTGGAGGTAGTACAATTAAATTCATTGGTAGTTTCTGGTCTGAGCTGTACCCCCTCTAGCCACAACCCCATTTTGCATGTCTCCCACATCTAACACACCTGATTCAAATCATAAGCTCATTAGTAGAGAATGCAAGACCTGATTTGGGTGTGTCTAATAAGGGAGACATACAACATGTGCAGGGCAGGACGGCCATCCTGGTTTTTTTTTTTAGGAATGCAATCTTGTTACTGAAGCTCAGATGAAGTCACAGAAATCAAATGACATGCATTAAACCTAGAGTATTTTCTCAAAATGAAATATAGTTGAAAATGCAAGGATTTAAGGCAGAATAGTCAAAAATCCTTCTCAAATCACATCAGATGAAATATATCCAGCAGAGGGAAACAGAGCACAAGATCAAACTCATTCTGTCTTACTGTTTTTTTTATTTAATTATTAGATCAGTGAGATTACCTGTCCATATGTTATTTGTGTGTACTTAAGCTCTTCAATTGTTACTTTGCTTAATCTTGGAGTTCTTCTGTTAGTTAGAATGTTTGTGAACTGTCTTGATCCTCGTGACCAATGCTGAGAATTGTGTGAAAGAATTCTGCCTACATTTTGTAGACTTATTTATATGTTGTTTGTGTTCTAAATAAATACATAAGCCATCATTGGGGTGGTACCTTTGAAAAAGGTCATTAGAAGTACATTAGAAGTCTATATTAATACCAAAAGTGTACATTTTAGTGGTATATTTTAAAGTTTTGTACCCTTTATAGCATAGCAGTCATACTTTGCTGTTTTCACAGGGATTTTCTGCAGTGTGATTTTTAGTCTTATTGGCATCAGCCTTCTGGAAACCATCCTTGTCAATTTTCTAAAGGCTAAAGGAGCAAAGAAGATTTTAGTGGAAACAACAGCTCCTGTTAATGGCCAAAGTGGTAAGAGACTACAGAGAATGTGATTATGAGGAACATTTCCCTGTATTTTATACTTTCACTTTATAAATTAGAGTTAATTATTAACATATTTGTTCTATGTCTGATTTGATGCAAAACAAAAAAACATATGTTGCATATAAGAAACTCAAATAAAATTAATCTTTGAGTAAATTAGACTTGAAGATTTTATTTGATCACATGAACATAACAAGCCCTGCAAAACTTGGCATTAACACACATAAAGTGGTCTCTGTATCTAGAAAACTGACTGAATTTCTGTTTCTCACTATGGGAAGTTTGGATCATTTTATTTAGTTCAGATCTTTGAATCTCGTTCAGCAAAACTGAATCTGTATGAATCTATTTTCAAGTAATTTCAGCAGATTATAATTAAAATGCTACATGTTAATATCCAAATTCCCCAATATATCTACTTGCGCAAACACATCACATTTCAAATAAGTCAAAACTATAATACAGCTAAGGCCAAGTTATTAGAAACAGAAATTATTAATTGATTGCTTAGCTGGGTTTTCAAGCTTTGCAGTCGTTCGTTCTTTTGTCACGTCACATCCGTTGAAGCTGTGCAGATGGGAAACTGAAATGATTAGTTCACCTCCTGCATCTTCAGGTTTGAGTTGTTTACGTGACAGCCTTACAGGACATAAGGATGTGCAGGTTGTACTGGAAACAGAAATGATTAGTTCACATTCATATAATTTACACGGGGTTCATTCTCGATAAAGCAGTTAGCAATACTAATACGCCAGGGCAACCCGCGTTTTACTGTCAGGATTTACTAAAGATGCGCAGTGAAGAATTAGTGCTGAAAAGGTGTGGACACAGTTATTTTTGTCACCTGACCTTATTGCTTTTGTATGCATTTGTAGGTGTTTCCCTTTGAGACACAAAATATATGGGAAGAGAGTATTAAAATGAATCATGCAACGCTTTTTACTAATGTTTTTGTTTGTCAAATTACTGCTATTTTCACCATTATTTAACGTCCAAATAAAGCATGTCTTAAAGCAGTCGGTAATTTGCACTGCTCTTGGTAGACTGAACTGGTCATTATGGAAATGATCTGGTTGCGTCTGTGTTCTTTAATGTGTGCATTATTAATAAATCACACACAGAATTTTCCCCTTCTATCTGCGCTTTAAATTCTGGAACCGTGTACGTTGATTATATTAAATCTATAACTTAGTCATACCCAAATGCAGGTCACATGTTAATGCCTAGTGTAAATGCAGAAAAACATAGCATTTAAAGTCTGAAATTAACACTTGTAAAATCACATAATAGCATATGGAACAAACCATTCCACAAACCACATGTGAAATTAATTTCTTCTTTCTATAAAGGAGTATCAGCAAAGACTACCCGATACAAAACATACAAAAAATAAAAATAAAAAAGTTTATCCAGAGCCATACTTTGCTTTTTTCCTCTCATAGACAATGTCAGAGACCCGCAGAGCCCTCCAGACTCAGTTAAAGATCAGAATGAAGAACAGTCTTGTACCCTTGACCTTCTAAAGCAGATCCTCACTGAGTGTTGTGCTGCAATTCAGCAAAACCAGCGAAAGAAGATGTCTCTGTGCTGGACCAGAGTGGCAAACATCATAGATGTGACCTTCTTGGTTCTTTACATATTCACCATTATTATGTTTCTGTCTGTGCTAGGGAAGCTTTGGTTATATACATGAAATATCACAATATTCAAAACCACAAACAGCCAGGCACAAGAACAGTTTCTTCCCTCAAGCAATCGATCTCATGAACACTTAACTTGACAATAAATGTGTAACACACAACACTATATATATTTATTTAACATAAACTTACTTACATTTCCCTGCATTTGTACATAACAAACCTGTACACACATCTAATACCATCTGTTGTCTATTTTGTTTTCTTTAAATATCCATATATATATATTGAATACTGTTATTCACTATTTGCTCATTCTATTTGTATTCTTTTTATTATCTGTTCTTGTCTTGTCACTGTCATTCTGTTTGTACTGTTGAAACTGTCATCAAAACAAATTCCTTGTATATGTAAACATGCCTGGCAATAAAGTTTGCAATAAACTTTCTGATTCTGATTAATGCATAACTTAAGTGTTTATATTTTATTCACAAAAACATGAATAAATGTAATGTAAAAAATTAGTAAAAACAATGAATAAAAGTCACAGTAAATCACAATAAATAAATACATGTGGTCATGGCCAAAAATATTGGTACCGTCACCACTACCATTACTATTACCACTACGTTGCACCCCAAAATTCTTTGGTAATCACCAGATTTCATGATACCGTTCACACAGTCAAGGGATCCAGTGCCAGAAGCAGCAAAGCAACACCAAAACATCTTTGAACCTCCACCATGTTTGACTGTAGGGACTGTTTTCTTTTCTTTGAAGGCCTCATTTCTTTTTCTGTAAATGGTGTGATGATGTCCTTTACCAAAAAGCTCTACATTTGTCTCATCTGTCCACAGCACATTCTCCCAGAAGGATTGTGGTTTTGTCACATAAGTTTTGGCAAACTCCAGTCTTGCTTTTTTATGCCTTTGTGTCAGCAGTGGTGTCCTCCTGGGTCTCCTACCATAGCGTCCCTTTTCATTCAGATGGCAACGGATAATGTGAGCTGACACTGTTGTACACTGTGTCTGCAGATCAGCTTGAATTTGTTTGGAAGCTAATCAGCGTTCTTTATCCACCATTCGAACAATCCTTTGTTGTAATTTTTCATTAATTTTGCTCTTACGTTCACGTCCAGGGAGGTTAGCTACAGTTCAATGGGCTGTAAACCTCTTGATGATATTGCACACAGTGGACACAGGAACATTAAGATCTCTTCCACATTTTTTTTTCTCTCAGATCCACAGACAACTCTTTACATTTCTTTCTTCCCCCATGCTCAGCGTGACACACAACACAAAGGTTGAGTCAACGTTTCTCCATTTTAACTGGTTGCAAGTGTGATTACTATATTGCCCACACCTGTTACTTGCCACAGGTGTATTTAAATACAAATTACAGGAGCATTACATGCTTGAAAAGCAACTATTTCTTACAGAGTTCACTGTGAAATTTGCAATTGGAACAATTTTCTGACAGAATTGCAAGGGTGCTGATATTTTTGGCCATGACAAAACAACACATGAACACATGAAACAAAGCTTTATTCTAACATCCTACTTCCATCTCATCACAGCTGTGCCAGTTCTGCAGCTTTATTTTAATGAAGCAGCTGATCACCATGTCCACCCTCACCTGTCTCTGCCATCCATCACGTCACTCATTGCTGAAGTCAGACTAGAATCTGATCATGGATGGGAAAGGGACATGTCCTTGCCTATGTACACCCATCTGTCTCATCACCCCATAGAGCCTGACAGAACCCTGTGGAGGCTTGTTTCAACAGCAAAGCACTCCTGTGCACAAAGCATAGCCTTTGGCATGCTGAAAACATACTGGAGCTCTATTTTCTTCAAGGCCTTAAGAGTTGAGCCCTGCCTTTGTGACCGAGGTTGTTACATGCTATGCTGTGCTTTATAGTCTTGCTCTTGTCAATGGGGACATTGCTGAGCCAGAGGATGAGGAAGACCATGATGATGACACCCTTAACCACACAAACTTGAGGTAAGAATGGGAGAACACATGCAGGGCAATCTGGCTACCGCTGTGTTGGCTCCAAACCTTTGTGCGCCTGCTCTCTATGAGCATGACTACCTATAAAACATTTAAACAGAGTAAAATGTTTTACCATTCATGTTGTCATCATTCCATTCTCAGATTTAATTTTATATGTTGCTCCAGAGGATTGGGGTCCCAGTAATCACTTTGGATAAAAGCATCTGCAAAATGCATAAATGTAAATGTAAATGTAAATAAATGTTATTTTTGTAAATCTTTTTTTTTTTTGTAAGTGGCACAAACCCTCAATAAAACTGCTTAATTCTTACATTTAATATGTTCAAGGTACTGCTATAATATAAATGCACATACATTTCATACAATTTATGTTTGGGGAGCTTAAAGGGTAAGTTCTGTGGTGGAGTCTGCCACTTCTGTGAGACATCACTGTTTAAGTCTAAAGGTTTTGATGCCAGAAGAGAGACTTTATTATCAAAGACAATGAAGCCGAGAGAACTTTTCATTTTCTTAATAGCTTTCCTCAATTTCGAACTGGTTTATCTGGATTAGCAGCAATTTAGCAGCACTTTTTCTCGAAGGAAGTAAAAACAGTTTAAATATATTGTCATGCCTCCATTTACAGTAAGGAAGAGGCCCCATGACACATTTTTTTTTGTCTAGCGTCAAAACAGGATGTTCAGCATCTTCAGCATAAAATGTATGTCTGCACATTCCAGGCATCTATACCATTCTTCTGCAGGCATCTTTACACACAGGTAATACATGATTACAATAGTAGAATAACTTGATTCACATCTTGATCAATACAAATCCTCTACAGTTGCAAGGGTGTCGTTTTCAGATTTATCCACTCTAGTGGTTTCAGGCTTCCAAAACGCCAGATCCGTCTGGACGAAACACCTATACGATACAATATGTTTATGTATACAGCTAAACGCATCTCTGTGTGGACGGGGCCTAAGACTGTGCCTGGAAATCAGTTGTAGTAATTCTTGTGTTTGTCCTTTTTCTTTTCTTCTTGTTTAATTAATTATTATTAAATAATCACTTAACAATCTTATTAACCTCAACACTGCTTCATTCTTACTTCAACACTTTAAATGTGTGGACACATTTAAACACTTGAGTAGTGTTCATTTAACACTGGGGATTTGGCTGTGTACATGTGTGCAGTTTCAGGTTATTCCATTACTCCATGCTTTTAATTTTCTTAATAGCTTTCATAATTTTCCTCATATTTCAAACTGGTTTATCTGGATTAGCAGTAGTTTAGCAGCACTTTTTCTTCAAAGGAAGTAAAAACAGTTTAAATATATTGTCATGCAAGAGTTCACTTACAGACTTTGAGATGATCGCGATTTCATCTGATAATGGACCTGCTTATGTTTGTTTTTGTAGCTGTGATTCCAGTTATGTCTGATGGTATGTACATTGTTTTCTCTATTTAAACTTGATAAAAGATAAAAAGCACATCGTGTCCATTTTAAATATCTGCAAATTTACAGGTTTGAATACATTTATCTAGATTTATGTCACTCCTTAAAAAGTGGGAAAAAGGAAGGAAAAAAACTTTTTCTTGTAAGGATTTAGTTAGTATGACTTTGATAGTCAAGGAAAAGTATTTTTATGTTCCTCCTGAGAATCTCTCCTGTTTTACTCATCACATTCAATGTTTATTTTTTTATGTGTTCAGCTTATAGCAGTTTTATTAGCTGATTTACATGGGAAATTAATATGATATTATTTGTCTTGTTAACAAACCAGGTGTTGGTTTTTCATCATGATGTCTTAGCAAACATGGTCTTTGTGTGTGAATACAACACCGTTCACATCCATAATGATAATTATAGTTTTTGTAAATGCAGTCCTTTATAACAGCACACCTGTCTTAGCTTTGAAGATTAAAAAATTATCTTTTTGTTTGCTCTTTTGGCTTTTCTAAGATATGTCTATTTTTCTTAAAGTAAGAGCAGGATGTTTGGTGCCGTCTGAGCAGTGTTTTTTTTTTTTTTTTTTTTTTTCTTTTCCAAAATGTAGTATTAACAGGAGCAACAGTGACCCTTTTTTTAGGAATTGTAAATGCTTGTTCATATCAATGATGATATTTATGATAAAAATTATTATCAAATGAAGAGTTAACCAGCTAAAAGCCATCTCGGTCAAAAATGTGAATACTCATATTATACGTCCATCAAATACTTTTACTTCAAACTCGCTAAATTCCAGCCTCAGCCCAATCAGAAGTACCAGAACTTACATAGAAACCTATACAAAGTATCCAGAAAGAAATGCTAATTTTCAGCCAGAAAGAAATGCTAATTTTAAAGAAATACATCAGATGGATTTAGAGGCTTTTGAACTCTTCAGATATACTTTTGATTATTTCCTTAACTTTATAAAATGATGGTATATAATGAAACTCTTCAAAAGCAACTGTATAATGGCTTAGCATTGATAACCCATCAAATTCCATTGCCCAGTCTGAAGCATTTAATTCACTATATGTTTCTTGTGTTATTAAAACTGCATCATCATCTCAAACATTTGTGCTCTTTTCCAACTTTCTTTTGCTTCATTAATATTAAAAAAAAAAAAACTACATTTACTACTCCCATAAATAGAAAAAATATACCCCCCAATAAAACAAACAAAGCGAACACAATGCAGAATGACAACCTTTATCCATTCAGACTATTTTTTACTGAATTCTGATTAAGCTTTAGTTTTGTAATGTTTTCTTAACCAATACACTTCTTGGTCAGTGAAGCAGTTTTCACTCTTAAAAGCCTTTACATTCTGAATGAACTGTAATGGGAACTCTTTAATTTTAACTGCCCTCCCTTTTCCCCCCTCACATTTAAAAAATACTTGACGTCGTCTACACTGTATATTCGACTAGAAAAAAAAAAAAAAAAAACACACTCTGTTGTGTAGCACAGCAGGTCATACATACATGATATCTCCATTATGTCCTTAAACAAGTTTGTTTGAAAATGTTTCAATGAACCCAGCAGTACAGTAATTTTCAGTTAATAAGATTCATTTCATTTCATTGTAAATCAACTAACAAAACTACTATAAGCTGAAAACATCAAAAAGCAACTATGAATGTGATGAGCAAACAGGGGAGATTCTCAGGAGGAACATAACGATACTTTTCCTTGATTATCCTCAAGTAAATAAATAAATAAATGATTTTAATTTAAAATTAAAATCATACAAAATGTCACAACAGTATCAACACTTCTTCAACACAGTATCAACAAAATTGTTGATTGTACTACATCAGAAACAGACAAAAATATAACCAAAAGAAAAACCATATAAAGTGCAGAAAAAAAGTAAAACAACTCCATAGTAATACAGTATATACAGTTAAATCAAACTGCTTTTGAAAAAGTCTAATATTAAACTTATTAAAAACAAATCTGAGTGAGAAGTTATTTTGTTTTCATATTTTTATCTTTCACCAACAAATAAACTAACACAACGGCCAAACCAACAGGATTTTACCATCTTTGTTTAAAACGTTTTTATCCACAGTTGGAAACCGTGTCATCTTTGTTCTTACACAATCCATTGGCATGCACATAATTAGCTCTAAATTGCATTTTTACTGCATTTACACTGCTACAATGCACTAGGCTTATTATTAACATGGTTAAAACTACAACATTCTCACTCGCCTCAGCTACGAGATTTTCATCCAAGCCTGACTGTTGCTCCTGGTTTCTGTTTCACCTTCATATCTTGCTTGCTGTGAGCTAGTCTGCATTTCCCTACATGTAAAGTGTGCGAACCTGAGACCATTTTTAAAGATAAAATATAAACATGGAAAACAATATGTAACAATGGTTATACATAGTAGATGTGGAGATGTGATCTTGCATCAATATGAGCAAACCTGGTAAAGAAGGGATTGTAATAAAGTGAGCATACTTGAGTGTGTGTGTGTGTGTGTGTGTGTATGTGTGTGTGATTTGACATATTAAACTCTGTTCTTAGCAGTAACAGCAACCAACCCAACACAAGCTCCTACTGCAGCTGCTAGGCCTGAGAATGTGACTGAAGGTAGGTGTGCTTATTTATTTATTTATTTGTTTATTTATTTATTTATTTATTTATTTGTTTGTTTGTTTGTTTGTTTGTTTATAATTAATAATTCATCAGTTATTTGCCTGTAATTACAGTGAGTTGAATGTGTGTAGTTGTGTGTATGTGAGTGTTTATTTATTCTTGGTTGTTATTATTCAATAGTTGCAGTGATTAATACAGGGTTGGTAGTAATATTTTCTACAGGGCCACCATTGAGACTATAATATAAAGATCATTTCAGACTGAGATCATATGTGTATAGCAGACACTCAAACTGCTCTTCCATCAACTACTGCTTTGACTCCAACATAAAAAGCTCTTTGCCTGTCCTTGAACACAGCTTCGATTTGACGCTACAGTCTGTTATGAGAATCCTTATCATTTGTTGTCAGATCTTCTCTAAAGCACAGCTTTCTAGACATCAAATATTCTGATAGTTTTGCCTTCTTCCAAATTTAATCTCTAACTGATCTGGATAGAAACCTAATAATGACTGGGAGAGTTTTCTCCACAGGCTTCTTATCAACTCTGTGGTATCAATGTGATGTTGACAGGACACAACATCAGCAGATTTTTAACATCCTCACCTTCCTGTTCTTACGGACTATTTAGCCTTAGGTTCCACCGTCTTTGGTACCTTTCAGCTTCATTCAGCTTTTCTTCAAGATCTGCAATCCTTTTTTGATGTTTTTTTACCCACTGATGTCTAGGGGAGTTTCGAGGACAATAGAGAAATCACCATTCTCCCGATTTCAGATCTGAGCATTTCAGAAGCGTATAGAATAATTCATATTTTAAACTGGGGAGACAGATTGTGATCTCTTTAAAAGCAATGCTTTTGCGTGTGTGTGATAAGAGCATGAAATATAGAAGTATGAATGTTTAAACATTCAACTGTGTGCTTGGAAAATATATTCTATGACAATATGTTACCGAATGTCTCATGTGCACAGGGTGGGTGCCTGATTTTCAAATCTGCAGTGATACAGAATATGCTGCAGCTAAAAATAACCTTTATAAGCATCTCGGCTTGGACACGAATGACTTTCAGATTACCAGGATGTGGCCCTTGTTATTTGAGAACCAGCCTGCTGTAATTTTTGTGGACCTATATGTGACCTCCATCATAGATGTGGTATGAGTCCAGCATTAATTATCTTCTTATTGGATCATTATGAGATGACAAGCAGTTGTGGTTTGATCACGCAACACTTCTTTTTATCTACAGAATGAAAAAGACCAGAGCCTCAACACACAAGTCAAAATGATAACTGGAAGTATTTTAAAAACCTATTTCATTTTTACTTTGCAAAGTTTTACTCAATTTACATAATTTTCAAGCATACAGTATATCTAATACTCACACTGAATGTAATATAACTTTTTAGGTTTGGCCAAATTCAAATATGCGGTGGAATTCTACAATGTTTTGTGAAATGGACTCATTTGTAGCCCCCAAAGATCTATTCTGGACTCCAGACATCGGCATAATAGAAAGGTCTAAAAACATTACTTCCTTTTATTTTGGTTGTTTTTCCTCTGAGTGATCGTTTAGAAAAGTTGCAAAATGATGGAAGAAAAAAGAGTAATGGCAAAGGAAATGACAAAAGGGATTCATAGGCTTTGTTCACACTGCACTACGGAGCCCCTAAAGGGACATTTGCAAAAATAAAAAAATGAAGACTTTCGCGCGCGCACAAAAAACTATTGCATAAAAAAGTAATTATTAACTAATAACTATTGCAATAAAGTAACCAGAACAGTAATTTGATTACTTTTAAAAGGAGTAATCAGTAATCAGTAATTTAATTACATTTTCAGAGTAACTTACCCAGCACTGCTCAGGACTGTACAATCTGTACTTCATTATGATCTAATAAGAGTTAGTTGACATGTAGATGAAACATTACTAATTGTCAACGGAATGTTCGAAAGGGACCATCAAAATAAATTGTTACCCACTATAGTATTAAAGGTAAAAAGTACTGATTGATTAATATTTATTTTGTAATTTTCGACTTACATACTTTTAAGTTTAATACTTTTATATTACACATTTTAAATAATCCTACTGCTCAAAGTAGCCAGTGTTAAATTAACATCCCTGCTGTATGTATGAATCTGACCCACAAGTCTACAAACTTACACTGAAGCAGTGTTGAATCTACACTTTGTAGTGTTTTAGTGGATTGTGCAGCCTTCAAAATGAGATATTAATTAGCTGGTTTAGGTGTGTTTAATTAGAGCTGCAGCCAAACGCTGCAGGACAGAGACCTTCCAGGAGCAGGTCTGGACACCCCTAAAATAACATGATTCTTAGTCTGCAAGTTACTTTATTTTTGACTTGAATATCTGCTGTCCCCAATTCTCATGTCTTTAATAATCAGTGTTAAATTATATTTTATCGATTTAGCATCAAGACAGAGTTTGGAACAAAGGAGTCTCCGTATGTGAAGTTGGTTAGTCTTGGCTTTATAGCCTCATCTGACATTTTATCTCTGACCACGGCCTGTAAGATGGATCTCTACAAGTTTCCCTTCGACAGCCACACCTGCAATATAACACTGCAGTCTACAGCATATTCAAGTACATCTGAAAACATGAATCAGTTTGGCCAAACACAAGATTAAATAATTTATTCTTCTAAACTATTTGACCTTATATAAAATACAATTTTAATGTCTGTCCCCGCAGTTCAGGAGATTAGAATTGCTAAATTAACGGATGCAGAATGGATGACTGTCCAGTCGAAGGAGACCTTTCACAACCAGGGAGAGTGGGAGTTCATCAGTATAAATGGGACTAACACTGTTGGCAAAGTTTTGTGGTTGGAAATGGATCAGCTGATGTATCAGGTACAGAGCACAGGGTATAAAGTTAAATTACATTAAATTACCTTAGTAATTTTCCAATAAGGCAGGTGTATTTTATTTTTATTTTTTTTTCAGTTTTACACCAATGTTTGAAATTATAGTATAGCATAGCATACAGTATTTTATATTTTATTCTTTATTTTATTTTCAAGTCAGCATGTAAATTGTGGGTAATGCTCAAGCGTAATCTTTAATACTATGGATCTCACATCAGAAGCTGCATGGAAACCCTGAATATGAAGGGAAATTTGTGGACTGTGTGTCTATTAGCAAGAAACTAATAATTAATAGACCCTGTATATTCTTACAGCATTTATATGAATTAGTTTGTTAGGGTAAAATATTCTATAAATATATTCTATGGATATAAATATTCGGATCCTGATATTATGGATATGGATCCTGAAGTCTCCTTCTACTGAGAAAATGTTTTTTTTTTATGATATGATTTGCACTGCTGTAACTTCTCCTGTAATTTGAACAATACCCTTAGTTTCTTATCATTCCATCAGAGTAGAAAACACACATTTTATCGTGATACTAAAGTTACTCTCTCTCTCTCTACATAACAGATCACCATCAAGAGGAGACCTCGACTGTATGTCATCAACTTAATTCTACCAATATTTTTATTTCTTCTTTTGGATGTGATGTCCTTCTTCATAGTTGGAAGTGGAACAGACAAGCTGAACTTTAAATTGACTGCTGTCTATTTCTGTGTTTCTGCTGATTCTTAATGACACGCTGCCCTCTACGGCTGAACAAATCCCACTGATTGGTGAGTCTAACATGGACATGTTTGTCATTACCTAATTTAAAGATGCAGTTAAACCTAGAACCTCTTAAAATTATATATAGTTGAAAATGTAGGGTTCTTTACTTAGTTTTAGTTCTTGTGTTAATCAGAGCTTTTATGAATTACCTGTTGATTTCTTGCCTTTCTTGGTGTTTCTCTGCATTTGGGTCCACACTTCTCCAAAGAGCAGGGTTCCTGAACTCAAATCCATAAATCAAAACAATTATAAAGTGAATAAATGAAGTGTTTAATCTTAATTTGTATTAAAACCTCAACATTATTTGGACATTGATTTGTAATTTTCTAAGATCATAAAAATGTTCTTTCAAACAATTAAACACCTGCTGTTAACAAGCAGAATAACTGAAGGCTTTAGATCAAATTAACTGATATAAAAGAAGACATTAAATGTCTCAGCAGAGGATGATTAAACAACTTAAGCAGCATTACCATATACTAATAACCAGCTTGACTTTATTTCTTTTAAACGTGCAAAGTTCTTGAGAAAGATGATCGACACGTCTGCTTTAAAAACAGTGAAAATGAGCATTAAAGTGGTTTAAATAATTGTTTTTCTTGTGTTTTTGTTTCATGCATGACAAATATGAAGTTTTAAATTTAGCAATTGTGAGAGAAAGATCACTTGTAATGCTAAATCCTACAATCTCTTGTATAAAAGTTGAGACACACTTAGACATCAACACTCATTGTCCAAACTTTACCAATGGTGACAATTTGAAAATGTATTTAAATATAAAAAAATAAAAGAATCCAGCTGCATAATTTATTCATGCCAATTAGTTGCAAGTGATTGATAATGATATACTGTTAATGTTAAGTTAAAATCTCAAAATTGCTTGACATGCTGTCATTAATATTAATAATATTCTTTTTTTAATCGATAATCTAAAGCTCGTATTCAGTTTAGGAACAAACTTTACCTACGGACATCATGCCAAACCTGCTCTTTCCCGAGGATTATGTGATCACACAAACTTGAGAAAATGCAATATAATGCAGGAAAGCCATTGCAGTAATAGTTTGCTGGGTTTCACTTTATTTTGATGATCCCTTTAACACATGCTGTTGACTATAAGTAACGTTGCACCTACATATCTACTGACTCTCATGTATTAAGCAGACAGTCTACTAATACTCTTATGAGAGTTAGTTGACATGTAGATGCAGAGTTATTTAGTGTCAACAGAATGTTAAAAAGGGACCATCAGAATAAAGTGTTTCCCATTTGTTGTTTTCACAGGAGTTTACTTCAGTGCAGTTTTCATTCTCATTGGCATCAGCATCCTGGAGACCATCCTCGTAAATTTTCTGATGACTAAAGGAGCTGAGAAGAGATCAGGAAACACAAGAGCTACTGTTACTGGCCAAGATGGTAAGAGTCAACACGACATCTGATCAGGAGGAACTTTTTTCTGTTTTTTATAGTTCTCATTACAAATGAAGGCTTAGTAAGATAAATAATTTTTTTATTATTATTTTTTTTTTGTTTGTTTGTGTTAAAATGTAGTTTGTTTTGTCACTTTGGTACACTGTGAAAAAAAAAAGGTAAACAAACAAACAAACAAAAACGTTCACACCTTAATCAGTTTCACTGTTCCATACATTAGTTTACTAATAGAGTCCACTTCAAAGATTGAATAAAAATAATTTAATTAAAATGAGTTAATTAAGACTCAGATGAACACATGCTGTTAACAAGCAGGAAAAAAAGGGGGGGAAGGGCCTTGTCATACTGAATGTGAAACCAGTTTGACTTATTTTTTTTTTATTATTATACATGAATGAATGTTCTTGTTGAGAAAAACAGAAGTTTAGATGATGTTTTATTGAAGATAAAGTTTGTAATCACCATTACGGTACTCAGTGTTTGCTGTAGTCGCTGCTGTTTATAAGGTACATTTGTTATGGTGTGATTCTGTTTGAATAACTAATTATTTTGAAAGCTTTTTAAAAACATGTTGAGCTTCTGCATTACTCCAACACATAGTATAATGACCAGTTTCACAGACAGAGCATAGACTAAGGCCATAGTTCAATTAGGACACTTAAGTAATTTTTATGAACATGCATGAAAAAAAAAAAAAAAAACATAACTGGTGTGCATCTTGACACAAAACAAAGGCACTGATATATTTCAAGATCAATCAGTGCAATTTTATTTCAGTTGAAACAGCTCAGACTTACATTTTAGTCTAGCCACAACAAATGTACCTTATAACCACACAATTCAGGCACCAAGAGGAGGAAAAGAAACAACAACAAAAAAAAAAAACATCAATATCTAAACATATATTAGTTGTTAATTAAGCGTCTGGAAATCAGTAGTCTTTGTCATTTTTGTGTTTCACTCATATCTTCTTTTTTTCTGTTCTTTCCATCAGTGATTCTGCTTGCTAACATCAGATGTTCATCACTAATGCTCAACATTCACTTGCATATTCACTTAATTATTTCACTGCAACACTCCATCAATGTTATTTTTACTCTTTGTAGTGGACACATGCTTTTCATGTGGTGTTGAAAGAGTTAAAGGTGTAATACCTGTCTACAAAATGTATTTTAACAGTAATAAACTGTAAATTAAATTTAGGTAACAGTAATTTACTGTTAATTTTCAGGATATTTTACAATGTGTGTATATGTGCATGTATGTATGTATGTGAGATTATTCAGACCATATATATCCAGAGCCATGCTTTGCTTTTCATTTATTTATTTATTTATTTATTTTTTGTTTGTTTTGTATAGATGGTACACTTGACCTTCTGAAACAGATCCTCACTGAGTTTCAGGCTACACCCCAACAAAACCAACGAGAGGAGACATCTCTGTGTTGGACCAGAGTGGCGAGAATCATAGATGTGACCTTCCTTGTTCTTTACATAATAACCATTATTGTGTTTCTGTCTGTGCTTGGGAAGCGTTGGTTCCCAGAGTGATGACTAACGTACATGAGATTTAGCATACAATACTAACTCTTATTCAGAATTTATATTTGCAGTTTATATAGTGTTTAACATAAAATAATAAATGGGCAGAACACAAAGATGCAGATAAAAGATGCAATTACTGGTAGACTCACCTGATGCCCCGACAGAGATAAAACAAACAAACAAACAAACAACAACAACAAAAACTACTGAAAGACAGAAAAAATAAAAAACATTATCATAATACTTATAAATGTATTATATTTAAGAGTTCAAGATATTTTACAATAGAGTATAACAGTGCCTTAGCACACTGCAGCCTTTTCCCATTGGGATTAAAAAAAACATTATAAACCAAGAACCAAACCAACTAGCTACAAGGTGAATCACAACATTACAAATCTTTTTTTTTTTTTTTTGAAAATATAAGTAAGGGGATGGTTGCTGCAGAGCTCTTTTGATGTGATTTGCTTGATTAAAAAAAAAAAAAAGTTAAGTTACGCAGAAGTTGTCTTACATGTTTATTATGATTCTCGTTGTTGTATATATTTTTAATTATATATTCAATTTATCTATATATATATATATATATATATATATATTTAACTTTGTGATTTTGCACATAATGTTACAGCAGGGGGTGATCTGTTAGTGTTTAATGTTCTTTTATTGCTTTTTTTAATGTACTCATATGAATCGAGTTCAAAACACTACTATGACATTATAAATGTTGCTTTTTAAATATAAATGGTGGTTGCTAATTTAAGGCAGATGGTTTCTACAAAAAAAAAAAAAAAACAACAAAAAAAAAAAACAACTGTCAAATCAGTAGTAAACTGCAGGTAAATGTGCTGCCAGTATTTTATTGTTAATTTACATAGTTGTTGTTGTTTTTTTCACTTACACTCTAAAAATAAACAGCACTTTGAAGGTGAAGTACCACAAATTAATTACCATAAATCTACACAGAAAAGTGTAGATAATCTTTGAACATCACAACATCCTGTTAGTTCTGAAACATTTAGAACAGTTTTGTAAGAAATTATAGTCTGCCTTGACCCAGATTCCACTCCACAATATATGTTTAATCATGCTCATTTCCCAAAATGGCTTAATTATTATGGAGAAGAAGAAAGCCAACAGTTATGTTGTTTCTAGACCATTTGGGATGATTACATCCTGAGCAAATGGTGACCCATTGTAGCATGGAAGCGGGTGTGGGACACTGAGAACCATCTCAGACAAAGAGGTGTTAGAACATGATTAACATACAGACCACAACTGCTATGAAAGGAGCAACATCATTTACATTAAGGGTAGTAACCTTTAACTGTATAAAAGGTTTGAGCTAAGGATGTTCTGGGTTCATTCCGACTCCGTTGAACCCAAGGTACAACATGTACTTTGCCACTGCTATGCTGCAATAAACATCTTCATCAAGATCTTCTACGTCCTCTTCACTTTTTCTTACACTGGCGAGCCAGCCAGGAGAATTTTCCAAAAGAAAATAAGCAAGGAAAGGTAAGAAAAGCAGTTTCTTTCTTTTTGCTGGTTTTTGTCAGGGAAACACCCTCGTTTAAAAAAATCTAGAAAAGAAAATTTTAAGGACAGAAGAGAATTTGGTTTAGTCAGTATTAGCAGGAGAAGTTCTTAAGCCTATTCTGTACAAACTCTGTTTAAGATTCTAACGAAACTGAATCAGCCCGATGCAGTGTGGCTGCAGAGTTGTATTGGAATTGTTGTTTCTAAAGTAACTGAAGCAAATTGCTTAAGTCAAAGTTTCTAAAGTAACTGAAACTTGTTGTTGGTCTGTTATAATTCTGTTAAGATTCTAAAGTGATTGAATCAGCCCGACGCAGTGTGGTAGCAGAGTTGTATTAGAGCTATTGTTTCTAAAGTAACTGAAACAGATGTGTAAGTTTCTAACGTAATTGAAAGAGTGAGTTGTTGTGATAATTCTGATGAATTTCTAAAGTAACTGAAACGACCCAACGCAGTGTGGTCACAGAATTATTTCATAACTGTTGTGTGTTTTAGTGTAGTGAGTCCGACGCACTGTGACTCTGTGAAGTTTAAAGCCCAAAAAGCAGATTTGCCCGACGTACCGTGGCTAAGTAAACTGTTTTAAAAATATAACATAAAACCCGAAGTAGTGTGGTTTTGTCCGACGTATTGTCCCAAAATGCCTAAAAACAAAGAGGGAAAAGTTGCTAATGCACTTCAAGCTCTTTTTGCCTCATACAAGGTAACTAAGAAAAGATTAGAAGAAATTAAAACAGAAAACAAGCTGCTAAATTCTCAAGTCAGCTGCTATGCCAAGTCATTGGAAAATTGCGAGGCTGAAGAGATAATTTTGAAGGAACAGATAGTGAAATTGACAAAAGAAATTTCAAAGTCCGAAACAGAGAGGGAAACATTTAGATATTTGTATGAAGGGACAGCTAGACAGTCGCTACATGCTTCAGATGATTCTGTGAGATTCCCAGTAGCACCAGTGCGAACAAGACAGAATAGAAATGGAAATGAGAGGGTTCTTGATCAAAGAACTGAAAATGGCCAAGCTGTTAGACAGCTGTCTTTTATGGACTTTCAAAGTCTTGTTACGGCAGTGGGTACTTTTGACCCTGATAATATGGATCCTGTAGAGTTCTTGTCAAAACTGGAGAATATAGTGGAGGTTTATAGTGTGTCAGACGAAGATGCTTGTAGACTTCTCACAATCTCCATTCCTCGCTCATTAACTAGTGCTCTCTCACAGGAAGTTCGTGACAAAAGAGCAGACAGAGGGGCAAGGAGAGAAGCTCTACTTAGACTTGTTGGGACTGATTTGGTAAACTTGAGAAAGATAACTGAGGTGACAATGGAACCTGGAGAGCATCCTCTAACATTTGCATCCAGGTTGTGGGAAATGTTTAGCTGTTACAGTGGTTTGCCAAATGCAACTAAACAAAACCTTATGTTTAAATCTGCATTAATTGCACAGAGCAGTTCACACATGCGAGAAGCCATTGCTCTTCATGTAGATGTAAATGCACCATACGAGCAAATCGTTTCCAAAATGACACAGTATTTCAATGCAAATAATCAAAGGAAAGCTGCAGAATCTAGACAACCGGTTGCTGCCTTTAGCAAGAGAGAATGTTCTAGATTATCTGGTCGTTTCCATCAGAGACCAAGGAGATTTGACAGAGTAAATTCAGAAGGTGTTACTCTTTGTTATGCATGTGGAAAAGCTGGTCACATTGCTAGACATTGTCAAGACCGTGAGAGACCTCATCAAAGGTTTGTCTGTCATGCATGTGGAAAATATGGTCACATAGCAAGGCATTGTTTGGAGAAAGGTCAGGAAGTTGTTTGTTTTGCTTGTGGAAGGATGGGACACAAGGCAAGACAGTGTCACTTTTCACACAAAAGAAAGATGGGCTATTGTGATTTGCTTAAGAAGATAGGCAATTTAGAAACCCAGTTGGCATTGTTGAAAGGAAATAAGGAAGAGCCCATTCACACCTTGCCAGACACAGCACTGCATGAACATGACTGTTGTCCAGTCACAAGCAGATGCTGATGTGAATTGGAGATTTAATTTTTTTTATGATAGTTCCCATATTTTAGAAAATATGTTTACTATCAAAAGGGGGGTGATTCTTCATAATGTATGAGAAATGTGTTAATGGCATTGATATTTAAATATAATTTCTGATGATAATCTGAAATGATTTAATTGCATTTTGAAATTAAATTTCTGTAACACTGATGTTTTGAATGTGAAAAGATTCTTGTGGGGGAATGGGGGGCAACCTCTTCTTTTTTTATCTTGTTTCAGGTATAAGCATTGAGATGTCTGTGGGAAAGGTGTAACCTCTTGGAGAAAAATGATCTGGTCATCCAAAGGACAAGAAGGCCAGCAGAACCAGTGGAGCCAGAAGACTTCCACAAGAAAAAGGACTTCATAAAGAACAGGGTGATCACCGTGACCAAGAAAATCAAGAGATTTCCAGACCTGCAAGATCCAGGCCTAAAAGATCTATAAATCCTGAGATTCAAAATGGCATGGATGGACTTGAGAAAACCGCACAGACTGCAACAACACCAGTGACTGCTTCTTTCCGAGAACTTGCTATCCAGTGTGAAAAGAATGGACAACAGATAAGGGAAACACAAAGAGATCAAGATTTTTAGAGACTATGGACAGCAGTCTTAGCACCAAGTTAGAAAACAAGTGGGCAAAGGACATACCCACACAAAGAAACACACAAAGACACAGACTCAACACTGCACATGACACTAGAAAGACAAGTATATGCATACTCAAATGCAGAAAAATATATTATTGTCTACTGAATGCACACGTGAATAAAGAATGTCCACACTGAGAGAACGGACACAAAGCACATGATACTAGAAAGACAAATATATGAATACTCGAATGCAGAAAAAAAATATTATTGTCTAATGAATGCACACATGTGAACAAAGGATGTTCACATTGAGAAAAGGGAAAGAATGTGTGTAAAAGAAAACACACGCATACACACTTACACACACACACAACCAAACACACACACACTTTATGGTATTGACTGATGTTTTTGCTCCTTATGCTTTTGCCTATGTTTGTACTGTCATAATGTTTAGTATGTTTACATAATTCCTTTTGCTGTTATGGTTCTCATGTGCTCCTCTCCCAAACCCAAGAAAATGTTCATATGTCTTTTTGCGAAATTTTAGAAAAAGTCTATGATAATTTTGCCTATTTGGATGGAGCGATAACCAGTGTGCATGAGGTGTCGACCCAAAGACGGGTAAGATTCTCCGATGGCCATAAGGGAACGACCTAAGCCAGGGCTTCACCGCCACTGGGCACCTACCCAGGAAGGGAGGTGTAATCTGTATAAGGGAGTGGATGTGATGCTTCTTCCAGGCCAAAAGCATCAAAGAGGGGACTGTAAGAAATTATAGTCTGCCTTGACCCAGATTCCACTCCACAATATATGTTTAATCAGGCTCATTTCCCAAAATGGCTTAATTATTATGGAGAAAAAGAAAGCCAACAGTTATGTTGTTTCTAGACCATTTGGGATGATTACATCCTGAGCAAATGGTGACCCATTGTAGCATGGAAGCGGGTGTGGGACACTGAGAACCATCTCAGACAAAGAGGTGTTAGAACATGATTAACATACAGACCACAACTGCTATGAAAGGAGCAACATCATTTACATTAAGGGTAGTAACCTTTAACTGTATAAAAGGTTTGAGCTAAGGATGTTCTGGGTTCATTCCGACTCCGTTGAACCCAAGGTACAACATGTACTTTGCCACTGCTATGCTGCAATAAACATCTTCATCAAGATCTTCTACGTCCTCTTCACTTTTTCTTACAGTTTGCTCCCCTGAGACAGAAATCATAAACCAGACCCATGGTTTAGTGAACCATGTAGAAGAGCATGTAGAAAATGGGACTGAAAATGGAAGAAAGACAAGTTACACATTTATTATGGAATGTTGAGAGATTCTTTGTCTAAATTCCAGCGGGCTGTGAAAACTGACAGATAGAGACACTTCACAGATTTTATTGAGAAAAACTATCATAATCTGAGAGTTCTTGCATGGCATATTTCCCTCTTTACTTTTGAGGACACTGTACTCAAGCTTTACATATTCTCTTAAAGACATTATCCCAACACATTTGCTAAAGCAAGGTATTGAATTGGTTGTTCCATTTATATTGTCTATAATTAGTAGGGATGTGACGAGATCTCGTGGCACGTGGCAAGATCTGATGTGTCTCACGAGACCAGTCGGATCTCGCGAGATTTCGTGACCAAAACATTTTGCAGTAGGCTCCTTTGAGATGCGCCTCGCCTCGCCTGAAATGTAGGCGAGTGTAGGCGGCTGCAGTGAGCGGAGGAGTGAAATAAGTGCAGTCAAGATGGACAGTTCTGACCTCTCGAAGTAGAAGATACCTACGAGATCAAAGACGGATATCGCGTTATCACACTCACGTGCTGTTGCTGATAAACATGATATAATTTCAGCTCTGTTGTTTTTATATGAAAATCAATATGATGAACAAGACCCTCAAAGTGCTTGCTATTTAATTCCATATGAAAGGCTTATTTATCATCCATTTTTACTTTAATACAAACATATATTTTTGATTTTTATAGAAATATGACATCAATGACATATCTCACGCAGACATCGCACTGGCATAGTGTTTGGGAATAATCATGCATAATCTAAACACATAACCACATGATATTGGTTATGATAGTGGCGGATTAAGACTCTTTGGTGCCCCTGGGCAATGACACCTAAAGTGCCCCCCCACCACACGCCTCCCCCAATACTCCACCCACATTTTTTTTTTATTTGCAAAATTTCATATTAATAAACGTATCTGATAACAGAAGGCTATATCAACAGAAGTCTTTTTAAGCTCAAGTAGAAATCCTTACAAAATCAGGTTACCACTTTTTACAGTGTTAGATATAAATCTGAACAGTTCAGCAAATTCAAACATGTTTTAACTAGTGAAAGCAGCTGTTACAGGTATAATAATAATCCAATCGGTTCATCTCATCAGACTCTATGGCCAACAAAGAAAGTGTGGATTGTGTTTTTAGTGTCATTATTGTCCTCAGTTCATTTTTCTTTCATTTATATTTAATTTACAAAATAATTTTTGAGCATTTTACTCCCTTCAAAAAAAGGTGTAAAACGGGTTTTTCAGAAATTAAACAAGGAGAGCATTGTCTTGTTGCAGGGATGGGCAGTATTTCAAATACATGTATTTGAAATACAAAATACTATTTTGTATTTAAATACCTTTGAAAAAAAATTGCATTTAAATACATTTAATCTTAGTATTTTTGTATTTTCAAAATAAGGTACTCTGTCAATCAACCTCCTTATTAGACTGCTGATTTCCTGCAGGAATGGGCAATATTTCAAATACATGTATTTGAAATACTATTTTGAGTCTTTGTATTTAAATATCTTTGGAAAAAGTCAAATGCATTTTGTATTTAAATACATTTAATCTTAGTATTTTTGTACTTAGTGTTTTGTATTCTTGTTGATAGAAGAAATCAGCAGTCTAATAAAGAGGTTGATTGGCAAAAAGTAGTTTATGTATTTTGAAAATACAAACATACTAAGATTAAATGTATTTAAATACAAAATAGTATTTTGTATTTCAAATACATGTTTTTGAATTACTGCCCATCCGACCTCGCTTAACAATTTATTGGACCAGCACCCAATGTAAGGTGCCACAGCTGCCCTAAACTAAGTACTGGTGATTACCAAAATCATTTTTAATGTTTCTGTAATGGTTAATCCAACAGTATGTGTAAGATCTTTAGTCAAAGTAGTGTTTCCAATGCTAAAATATAATTATTGTTGGCATTGAATGGATTCAAAGATAGACTGCACAAAAGGTTCATCAAAAGCAAGTCTTTGGGAGCAACTAGAAACTATTTAAATGTTAGTAACAACAGAGACTGTGGAAAAGTGCATTAAAACACTGTCAGCAAGAATGTAAGCTTTTATCAAGGACAAAGGAGGCATACAAAATAAAAATGAAATATTTATCTATTTGGTTTATTAGTTTTTGGTTATTATGTGTGAATAAAGACAGTTTAGTCGTTTGTTATGTGCCTAATAAATGACAATACAATTTTTAATTTTAAAAAAGTTTTTGACGGGTGGTCTAATAAGTTTGTTAAGCACTGTATATATCTATATAGTTTTATGAGGATTTGAACCGAAAATAAAACTTACAAACTCACTTTTTAACCCTCTGCCCCTTTCTTGATTGCTAACGACGGCAAAGTACAACGTGAAAACACAAGGCTGATGCTCTGTAGCAAATTCACACATATATAAGTGAGGCATTTTAATTTCAGTTGAAGAGAGGGGAGCTGCGCGACGCACCGCCCAACATGCTCCTAGAATCCGGTTGAGTAATATATAGGCGTCGAAACGAAAGCGCACGGGTTCACGCAGTTTGTGTGAATCTGGCGATAGATCGCTCATCTACTGATTCAAGCAGGAGAAAAAAAAAAAAAAAAACTTTCAACAAAATATTCAGGGGACTTAGTACGTTCTGATGAAAGGGTATATATAGGCCATGGCTAAACAGACGTTTGAGAATACATCGCTTGTCTTACCGGAGAAAATTTATTTGCGCGGTGCCCCCCCTGGACGTGGTGCCCCTGGGCACTTGCCCAATTGCCCATATGGTTAATCCGCCTATGATGATATTAGATTAAAAAATAAAACATTTTAGAAAAGAACGGCAACATCACGGCTGTCTAGACCAATGAGCTCTAAACTGTGTCGTCATCCAGGCGTTTCCCATCGTGCTTTTGGTCAGCGCAGTCGGTGGAGAGCTACTGCGCCCGACTGCTCAATCCGACACAGCCGCCTCGCCGTCGTGAGAGTTTTTGGCACACGTCAGCATGACATCAGAGCAAGGCGGACGTAACTCGGACACATTTCTAACCGGCATGCATCTTGCGGTGATCGATTCTGCGCAGAATTTGCTCATCTCAAACGAGCCTAATGAATCAGAGGGTCGGGTTAAATGTGAACGTAGAAAGAGCAACACAAACAGTCTTTTGAACCACATTATAATCATTATTTCTGTGTTACAGACATTTAAATAACAGAAGTACTGGGATAAAAGTGTATAGTTTGGATATAAACACTTATTGTCTACAGTAGCGATTAAAACGAAACTATCTTAACACCTGTATGTTTTGTGATGCTTATCCTCTTCCGCCAGGAGGTGGCGACAACTGCCCGTTTAAAAAAAGTATGTCATTGAATCATTGATTCAGATTTCAAGTCAAACAAGTCTTAATGAAGTAAGACATTGACTCCTTCACTGAATGTTTTTTATTTTTATTTTTATTATTATTATTATTATTATTTTTTTGGTTGAATGAATATATGTTTTTAAAAGACTTAAGCAATGAACGGTTTGTCAGAACCACTCGTAAATTACATTATTTTGTTTCGTTTTCTAATCTTTTTTCTCCAGAATCGTGAGAGAATCATGGTCTCCAATTTATTAAAAACAACTGGGATTTTCAATTTATGCATGTGAAGCTCTTGTTTAAACGTTGTTTATTACTGCATACAATTCATTAAAATGGAAGTTTAATTTCATAAAGTTCAAAATGCACCTACCTTTTTTTTTTTTTTTTTTTGCATTTTGCATTTTGTCTTTTTCAGCTGAATAAAAGACTATTATCCCTATATATTTCATCATTGAGGATTTCTTAAGAAAAGTTTAAAAATCTCGTCTCGTGGGATAAGTGTCTCGTCACACCCCTAATAATTAGTAAGAGTTTACTTTCAGGGACTGTCACTGATTATTGTAAACATGCTGTAGTTTAGCCTTTGCTAAAGAAAAATAATAACTAAATAAATAAATAATAATAAATAAAAAATAAATCTGGATAAGACTGTTTTATGCAATTATAGACCAATCTCAAAACTAAATACAATGAATGAATGGAAATGAAACAGCCTAGGTCAAATGGTAAACCAGAAAGGCCAAACCAAAACACAATGACGACATGACCAAAACTGAACGTAAGTATGACAAAAACATTCCTTGTATTTTGGTGGTTTCATCAAACTTTGTGGTCTTTAAAAGAAATACTGTGCAAATGTCCCCACTTTTGGTCATGCTGTATTTGCTGAAGGGTCACCACAGGGATAAACAGAGCAAAATATTTACCATTGTTCATTGCAATATTTCCCTGTAGCTGTAGGTTGTTTTACATTTTATTTGTATATTTACACAGACTTTGTAAGTCATTATAATATTTAAGGCTTTATAATCCCTTTCTTGTGATGCATGTCTCTAGGTGTTATTTGTCATTCATACTGACTCTCTAACATAAATATATCCCACATGGCAATTGACATCTGGTTCAGCTCTGGGCCAAGCAAGCAGTCACACTCGGCCCAAATGCAGCAAAGAATTACGACCCTTGATTGGCCCAGATCTGGACTACAGACATGAGCCACACATGAGCCATAACTGGCCCAAATCTCAGCCGAATAGTAACTTATAACCAGCCCTGAACTGAGCCAGAACAAGTTTTAATAGTGCTACCCCCAAGCAACCATTGAATCAATGTTAAAAGTAGTTGATTTGTCAGTGTTAATGACATTGAATCAATAAAACTTTTGTTCCAGGTATTAAAGTGCTCCTATTATGCCATTTTAAAGGTTGCTAATATTGTTTTGTGAGACTCCTAAAACAGGTTTACATGTATGCAAGGTCAAAAAACACTTTAGTTTTCTCCAAAAATAGATTTAATTTTACCTCATTTCTAAATGATTCGTAAACGACTCGTGCGAAGCAGTTCAAAGAATCAGTCTTTTATGATTGGTCTACTGCGTACAGCGCGTGTCGGAAAACGAAACGCCCATCGCCATAACTGAATGACAGCCCTGGAACAAATTAGAAATAATGTACTCACACCCTTGTCATCCACAATGTTCATGTCTTTCTTTCTTCAGTCGTTTTTTGACGAAAACATTTCAGCATTTTTCTCCATATAATGGATTGGTACGGTGCCCTGATTTTGAACTTCCAAAATGTAGTTTAAATGCGTCTTCAAATGATCCCAAATGTGGTTGTAAATGATCACAGCCGAGGAAGAAGGGTCTTATCTAGCACAACGATTGGTTATTTTCATAAAAATAATACAATTTATATATTTTTAATGTCAAACGCTCATCTTGTCTTACTCTGCCTGGACTGTTTTTGTTCTGGTTCATGACAGTTAGGGTATCTCAAAAAACTCCCATCTCATGTTCTCCCTCAACTTCTAAATTGTCCTATATCGCTGTTTTACCTTTTTTGTTAAGGGTGTTTGATCTTCTTTGCATGTTCACTTTGCAAAGACTGGGTCGGTACTTCTGCAGTGATGTAGGATGATTTCGAAATGATTTTTGAAGTTGAGGGAGAAAATACGTTCAGAGTTTTTCGACATACCCTAACTGTCTTGAGTCAGAATACACAGAGTTCAACGAGAGCAAGGTAAGACGAGCGTTTGAGAATAAAAAGTATTTAAATTGTATTTTTTTTTTTTTAAATGAAATAGTAAATAACTGATCATTTCACTGGATAAGACCCTTCTTCCTCAGCTGGGATTGTTTTAAGCCACATTTAAACTGTATTTTGGAAGTTCAAAATCGGGGCACCATATCAGTCCATTATATGAAGAAAAATCCTGAAATGTTTTCCTCAAAAAACATAATTTCTTTACGACTGAAGAAAGAAAGACATGAACATCTTGGATGACAAGGGGGTGAGTACATTATATGTGAATCTTTGTTTTGGAAAAGGACTTCTCCTTTAACTTATTAAATTAAATTTAGTGATTCCTCTGTGTACCACTATTGGTACTACTTTGAGAACCACTGGTACAGATGTACCATGTTTTTCTTTTTCTTTTTTTTTTTTTTTTTTAATTATTACAAATATGCATATTTCACTACCTTTTTCTTAAAACGTTTATGTAGTTTGTAACTACATAGATATAAATTAGTAATTGTGATTTACAATGTTACAAAGATATACGTATACTTTTCAACATTGTTTTGCTGTTGTTGTTGTTTTTGTTTTTGTTCAGCCATGGACCCAGCAGGAAGTCTTGCTGATGATTGAATGTTGTAAGTATTTCACTAACCTAGTTTTGTTGTAATTTCTCATTTAAAATGGTTATGTCATCTATCATTTTATGGCCTGGTTTCACAGACAGGGCTTAGACTAAACCAGGATTAGGCCATAGTTCAATTAGGACATTTAAGTATTTTTTTATAAACGTGCCTTAGAAAAAAACGTGTGCATCTTGAGACAAAACGAAGGCACTGATATATTTTAAGATCAGTCAGTGCAAATTTCTTTCAGTTGAAACAGCTCAGACTTACATTTTAGTCTGGGACTAGCCTTAACCCCATATATTCCCTTTTATCATATACCCCCGTTTCATAGGACCCTCCCTTTTGTCTTCTTTCTAATAAGCTTAGATCAACTTGTGGTTGGGGCATAACCCACAATGGCACTGGAGCTAAAGGAATTATTGGAGCATATCCAACCTCTTCCAGTCTCATATCTCTTATTAATTTCCCCACTCTCCATCCGAAACTATTGCACTCTTCTTTCCCATGTTCCCAGCTAGGTTTCAGAACTTTTTAATAGGGTGATTTTCCCTCTGACCTTTTAAATTTGCCCAATAGGAAACCATTAATTGTTGTCTTCTTATCTGTAGAGGCATTTCTCCCATCTCTACTTGAAGAGCTGAGACTGGAGAGGTTAGACATGCCCACAACAAATTCTTAGGGCTTGAGACTGAATTCTGTCCAATTTAATCAAATTTGATTTGCTTGCAGAGCAGTATACTAAACAACCATAATCCAATATAGATCTTATCATGGAGATATAAATATAGTTTTAAAGCCAATCTATCTGCTCCCCATTCCTGACCCGATATACACCTCATGACATTCACTACCCGCTTAAGGCTGTTATCTTAAACGCTATTGATCCCTTTAATCTGTTTAAGCAATAAATCCAACATAATTCTATAAACCCAAATCCCATTCTTTTACTGTAAAAATAGCGATCATGATATTAAAAATATTACTTTCGAATGTACCTTCAGAATTTCATTCTGAATGACTGCAGGTTACTGACGTCTTTACCACCGCGTCTTTGTAAAGGTCTTGTAGTGCATCCATAATCAAAATAATTAATAAACAACAAATTACAATTATTTTATGCATACAGAATCTCACAGCTTTCAGCTTGTCTACACACATCAATTTATTCATCCATGCTGTAGTAGCAGTCCATAGAACAGAAGCCATCAAACACTCTGTTGGAACAGAACGCTGTGAAAACCCCCTTTTTTCTGATGCCATCGAGTATCCTCCTTCATACACAACATTCAGATGAATCTGTTTTAGCAGGTCTGTTTTAGATTAAAGAAAAAACATATACCCTCAGTTTCACAGACAAGGCTTAAAGTATGGAGAGTTTTTGCACATTTTCACAGATGCTTCAAAAGATCCAAAAACAAGTCATGTGGGCTCTGCATTTGTAATACCCAAGTTAAAAGTGAATAAGAGCAATAGGATATCAGACTGTTTGTCAGTGTATACTGGAGAGATGTTTGCAATAATTATGGCAATAAGGTGGATTAGTGAAGTTAAAGTATCCAAGGCAATAATATGTTCAGATTCTAGTTCAGTTCTAATAAGTTTGATTGAGCAGAAGTCAGAAACAAGACAAGATATGATAATAGAGATTATTCAAGAATTATACTTGCTTAAGCAAAACAGTATAAAAGTACAGTTTTTGTGGGTTCTGGCTCATATTGGGTTGAGATGTAATGAAGAGGCAGACAATTTAGCAAAAAAAGCCATAGAACGAGAAGAAGTTGACATGCAGATTCCTCTCAGTAGGTCAGAAATTAAATCAATTATCAAAAAGAACATTCTGACAGTATGGCAGCAGTATTGGGACACTGATACCAAAGGCAGGCATTTGTATCAAATACAGTCAACAGTGGGTAAGGGAAGAGTATCAGGATGGAGCAGAGCTGAGGAGAACCTAATTACAAGGTTACGATTGGGGCATACGAGGTTGAATAGTTCAATGCATTTAATAAGCAAAATCCAACAGTGCTCTGTGAGGTATGTGATGTTAATGAAACAGTTGAACATGTTATAATGTACTGTAGGAAATATACTGTTGAAAGAAATGAGTTGAAGGACGAATAAGGGAGAGCAGTTTTCAATTAAGAATCTATTAAATTCAGGTAGTAATATTAAATCACTATTGTTACAATATTTGGCAAGTACCAGGTTGCACAAGCGAGTATATTAATATTATTATTTTATTTATTTATTTATTTATTTATTTATTTATTTTCTCTCTAGTCTAAATCCCGCCAAGAGGGCTGAGGGTGGACGGAGGAGCTGAACACGCAGCGCCGGATGAAGCTCTATGAAGACTCTGAAGGGGTATAAGAATCAAGTAGGGTTGCATGTGGGTTGGTAGGATAATCAGGGAATTTGGTAGTTAGAGTGTCAGTGGTCCATTTGAGAGATAGTTGGCGGTAATGCACTTATAAGTTTGCGATCCGCCGTAAAACAACAACAAGAAGAAAACAGCCTGCCTTTATGTTAAACTGGAAACTCGCAACCAATTGTAAAGACCTTTCGGCACGCCCACTGCTCCAGACTGCAGCTACCCCCGTCTCTCTTAAAGTGAAATCGAAAGCGATCACATCAGATGACATCACGCCATTTCGGATGATTCGAAATCAACGATGTATTCACGTTACGGTAGGTTCGTTAAAACTTTTCACAGCAGTGATATCACATTTTGCATCTAAATAGTTTGTTGAACTCAAACACGTCAAAGATGTTTGTTATTCTTCTGACTAGAAGAGCAGCGCGGTTAGGACAGTTTTCAACTCTAGGCCTGTAGTGGGTCTACTTCCTACTGACGCACATTCTCAGTCTCTCTAATCCTAATCAAACACACCTAAAGTTCAACACTGCGGTTAACTTGGTTTTATATTAGTATAGACATTCGTTTGACACTAGCACTAATGCTCGTTATATTTCTATTACTCACGCAAACCAACTTGGAAATCAGTGGTGGACGAACAACACAAACTATGCAGGGCCTACTTGAGTAAAAGTACAGACGTTCGTTTTTAGGGTATAATTTTTATATCCTAATAAAACATTATACTCCAGTAAAAGTACAAAAGTATTAGCTTTTTATGTACTTAAGTATTAAAAGTAAAAAGTACTGAATGTTTGTTTTTAAATTTTATATACTTATATGCTTTTATAATTTAATATTTAATAATTTGAGGGGTGGTTACTGGGTCTCACATCATTATGAATTATTATGAATAGTCAAAAAGTGGATGCAGATACATAACATATAGTGTTTAAAAAATGAGTAGTGCCAATGTATGTATTCTAATTCCATTAAACTAAAAGACTGTTTGATTATAAATGCATGTAACCAACTGTAAAACACCCAGAATAGACAGGCTCAATAATTCCTTTAAATGTATTTACCTAAATAAGGTGTGTTTCAATACATACAAGCGAGCCATGTATTAAGTATCATGATGTACAATACACAGTAATTTAAAACATAAACCATGTTTAGTGTTAATGGTTAAAAACACAGTCGTTTTTTTTTTTTTGTTCAAACGTTATGAACCAATGAGAACATGAACAACCTTGTATATATTGATAAGTATTATATTGACCAAGATTAAGAAATGCTGTGAACAGTGTTTGTTTATATTCATTTTAACCAATGTAAGCCTATGTGTCCTGTTTTTCCAGTTGGTCACGAATTTCCACGAACTTAATAATATTTATAGTTTCTTTTCCCAAATCATCACCGTCTCACCCTTTAATTTCGCAGGTTTATTTTCTTGTCATTCAGTTTTAATCCATGTTTTCGTATCTTTTATTGTGGTAAACTGCAGGTGGGAAATAAAAGATTTCGTGGCAATAAATTAGGAATTCGTTAATAGACTTTTTAATTTCGTTCCCTCATTTTACAAACTAATAAATTAATGAATCGTAGGAACGAATTAACAAGTTGTAGGAATGAATTATGTCCTGTTCGTGTCCCGCAGCCCGGTCAAAGCGCAGTGCAACATATAAAATAATTATCTGGGGAAATTATAATTAAACATGACGTAGTGACTATATTTCTATTACTTTCCATGTTGAATGCTTTTGTATTGCAGGGCTTTAGACTGCGACCAAAACTGTTGCATTTTAGATAATTTTTTGAGAGTGTGCACGTTATAATTTGACGTGGTCGCATTTGTGGGAGTATATGATCTGCAGTGCTTCAAAGCGTCTGCTCCATACAGCGGGAGTTACAGAACCGTCGCATATTGCGGCAAGAGTCAGATTTCACTGATCACGCAAAGAGGCACTTTTGGTGTGAGCGCTTTGGATGTAGAGTCTGGTTTGTATTTGCCGTGTCAGCACCAGCGCGGTGGTGACGGCAAAAATGACGCGAATATTGAGGAAACTATGGCGGACGGAGGATTTGATTTTCAAGTAAAGTAAAAACCAGAGGTGGTGAACATGTTGGTGTTCTTGTGCAAAAAAATGTGTTCTGTTTTGCCAGTTGGTCACGAATTGCCATGAGCTTAATAATATTTTTATTTTCCCAAATCCTCACCGTCTCACCCTTTAATTTCGCAGGTTTATTTTCTTGTCATTCACTGTTAATCCATGTTTTCGTATCTCTTACTGTGATAAATTGCGGATGGGAAGTAAAAGATTTTGTGGCAATAAATTAAGAATTCGTTAATATGACGTATTAATTCGTTCCCTCATTTTGCAAATTAACAAATTAATAAATCTTAGGAACGAATTAACACATTGTAAGAATGAATTATGTCCTGTTCGTGTCCCGCATGGTATTCTTGAGCCAAAAAAAAAAAACAAAAACAAAAAAAAAACATGCAAAGCACCATCACAGTCAGCCAGTTTAGTTTTACTTTTCTTTTTGTTTTCGTTTTGAAAATCGTGTCATCTTTGTTCTTGTTAAAAATGAACTTTCCAAACAAAAGGATATCGGTATCGGCCAAAATGAGATGGAAAAATATCGGCATATCGGATATCGGCAAAAATCCAATATCGTGCATCCCTAATGAAATTTAATTTAAAAAAAAAAAAGCAAAATAACAAAAAAAAAGACAACAACA
The DNA here is from genome assembly GCA_036247105.1 of Cirrhinus mrigala. Taxonomy (NCBI): domain Eukaryota; kingdom Metazoa; phylum Chordata; class Actinopteri; order Cypriniformes; family Cyprinidae; genus Cirrhinus; species Cirrhinus mrigala. Next base: position 365,506 of record JAMKFB010000258.1, on the reverse strand, counting down.
AAGAAAAACATTACATAGAGGTGTCAGGGGTATTAATTTGTGCACACACTCAAAAACGTGATGCACAGATCTAATTTGACAGTATCAGGTTTTTGGTTTCAGTTTTGCATGTGTATGAGCCTGTTTACAAACCCATTGTCCAACAAAGATATCATTTATTGACATGCTTTTTCTCCAAATTAACTTCATAACATAGTCAAGTCAAAATTTTTGTGCTCAGCCATGGTTTCATATCACAGAATGAGGATGAAATCATACTTTTTATAGTATTATAAAGGCTATGTCGATTAGCTCGATATATGGTAGGAAATTATGCAATTTTGGATGTAGCCAGACTTACTGTCTTATCAAGGTTAACATTTTAATATTGTCAGACACTTCAGTCACTGTTCTCACTTCTGATCACCTGCAAGAACTGTAATTCAATTGTATCAAATATTAATGTATGTTCTCTGTTTCCACATACAGGCCTAAAATAAAAATCTCACACCTAGGAAGAAGAGAAGAAGAAACGAGAAGCTGTAAAATGAGTGTGTATGAAGAGAAAGAGCAGGAGGCTCCAGTTTACTCTCAGAGAGCAGCATCTCCAGGATTCAGCTGTGTGTCTGTGAAGAGTAACATCTCCATGGATAAGCCCCCTGATCTCAGTGATGTTGGCTCTCAGAGAGCAGCATCTCCAGGATTCAACTGTGTATCTATAAAGATCATGTTTCTGCCCCCTGGTCTCAGTGATGGACCTGCTGTAACGTCTGACCCTGTGTGAGTGTTGTGATATTGGATGTTAATTTTTTTAAACATGATGCTGCACTAACTGAAGTTCATCTCTTTGAATATAACTAGTTAGTGGTAGGGCTAAGCAAATAACCGGATGCGATTATCATGCGCATCTCTTCAGTAATGCCGGTGTTGTGCCCATTTTCGACCCCTGCTGAATTATTACCCCCTCTCGTTGAAATCGCTACCTGATTTGCCTAATCCTAACCCCACCCCTAACCCTAACCCCTCCCCCACACCTAACCCTAAACCTACCAATATTAGAGGGGGTCAGAATTCGGCATACCACCGGTTCCGTGATTAGTCGTAAATTTCCATCACGTGCAGTCAGAGCCGTAGTTCACTGACAAGCCGTGCAATATCGCATTCATTATCGGAGATGTATCGCCTCCAATGATAAACGCGATATTGCGTAGATTGTCAGTGAACTACGGCTCTTTGTAGTATATGCAGTTCCATCTGACAGCAGGTGATGGAGATTTACGACTAATCGCGGAACCGAATTGCTGACAAAATACGCATGATAATCGCATCCGATTATTTGCACAGCCTTAATTAGTAGGTTGTATAATTTAATAATAACCCAATTTGAAGCAAAAACTGAATGTTCTGACTAAGGCTGTGACGGTATGGAATTTTTTTCTTACCTTGGTGAAGAAGCAACAAATCCCACAGTTTGCCGGTTAACCACACCCCCCGCCACCGCTACAGCTTGTAAATGTAAATTAATAATAATAGAGCAGTGTTTCTTAATCTTAAAACAGCAAATTATATCAACAATAATCATATAAAATAATAATAATTAAAAAAAAAAAACTTAGTTATAGAAATAAATATTATTACATGTTATTATTGTCAGGGTGCCTGCAGGATTTCTTCTAAGTGTTTCTTTTTTTTTTGGAAGACCAAATGATCCGTGAGCAGAATGAAGGCATCACACGTTTTAAACTTGTGCGTAAAAATGGTAAAATACATCTATCAAGAGCATGGTCACAGAGGAAATCAACTACAGAGAACAAAACAGCGTTGGATAAAGTGGATATTCACGGTTAAAACAACAACAACATGAAATCTGCTGGTCCAAATGACCGCGTATTGACGACATCTTAATTTTCCCCAAAGTTACAGCTCCATCAGTGGTGTAGCGGACGGACACACAGGGCATGCGGTTAATTTTCCTGATCGACATCCGATGCTCGTTAACCGATCATTAACAGTTAACTGACAAAAATTAGAACACTAAATTAAATTAGATTTAAATTAAATTAGAACGGTAACACTTTATTTTACCGTTTCCTAACTAGTTGCTTATTAGCATGCATATTACTATGCATGCTAATTTATTAATACTAATTAAGCACATATTAATGCCTTATTCTACATGACCTTATTCTACATCCCTAATCCTACCCAGTACCTAAACTTAACAACTACCCTACTAACTATTAATAAGCAGCAAATTAGGAATTTATTAAGGGAAAAGTCGTTGTTAATAGTGTATAAGTGTTCCCTATTCTAAAGTGCAAATAGCAGCACAAACACCAGAACTATAAGGATTCACACGTCACATCAGGCACCTGCAGCGCTTCTGTGCAGGGAGAAAAACAGAATAAAACAACATAGAAATTACAATAAATAGTCCTAAATGAAATTTATTTCACATTTTAACAAAGCCAAATTTTTTTTATTTGGTTGCGTGACAAGCCTACACCGAATTCTTTTTCATTTTTGTGACGCGCCCCTCAAGTTCAATTTCTTTATAGTTTTGAATAATGTCTTATTCTTATCTGTATGACCAAAAATGACAGAAAGGAAATAAATTCAAGTGATCGCGCCGGAGCCTCTCGTAGGAAACATTTGTATTCGTGCCGAGTGAGAGGTGTAGCCAGGTGCATTTCAGTTTGGAGTTATGAAACACAGTGGGTAGGATTAGGAATGTGGGGTGCAAAGACTATTATATGTACTCCAAAACTGCTATCAGTTCTGCGTATAAATAGTATGCCACTTAGAAACAGAAAATCGTGCTACCAATACGCATTTTTTATGAGATTGGACTACTATGGAGGAACGGTGAGAGAGCGGTTTGAAAGAACAGAACAGAAATAGGCTACGTGACACATATAACTGCTGAAATATTTGCCGGGCAGACGTTTCTCAGGTCAGTCTGAGCGCTCATGGTACGCACAGTGTGCACAGCCTTACACCTGTGGGCGGCATGGCAATTCGTACATATTTTACGAGGTGGCAAAATCACACAAGTGAGGTTGTACAAATTCGTACGAATTAGCCACCTCGTAAAATACTTACGAAATGGCTGTGAGATAGCGTTGGTCACACACACCATATGCACTCCTGTGTGCCCGTCTGAAAGCATGTTATAAGCTTTATGACAAGTTATAGCCACACAATCACATACAACACACAATCATCATTAAAAGTAGTGAGACTAAATGATCTTTTCATAGCTGGTACTGTTCTCTTTCCTATTGTGGTCTTTAATCTTGAGATTAGCTGATAACAAATAAAATACAGAACATCTGTTGCATTCTTTGATGTAAAATAAGTACTTTTTAGGTGAAGTTTGCTGTATCTTCCCTCCACCAATACATACCAAAATTAACCTTTTCAAAAACAACAACAACAAAAGAAGTATAACCTTTCAAGAAATATACATAGTGGCTTTCCTGAGTTGATTAGTGTTCTGTGACGTGTTGTTTCAAGCTGTTTTATTTAGCCTCTTTCTGTGGTTGAAAAATGATTACATTATGCATGATACGTTTCAGTAAGTTTTAACATGCCTTCTGATGTTCTTTCATGCTTATTTTGTGCTGCAACTAGTAGTAAAGCGGGAGAGATGATCAGTTCAGTTGTGCTGTGCTTATATGAATAGCAAATATTGTTTGGAATTTGTGGCAAAAATGACAGAATTTGAGACCTTGTTCATATCAAAATAACAAAGCACATAGCTTATTGTAATTATTGGATGAGAGGCATGCTTTAAATAATGTTTAGTGATGTTAAGTGATATTTACTATGTTTGTAAAACTATTACCTTCATCTGGGCCTGAATCTTTGGATGATGAGCCCTCAGATGCTGTAACATTTTACATGTGTTTGCTGCTTTAGCCATCACTTTTTATCTACATGTTTTGCATATTGGATAACTGTCTTCAACCAATCATGAATAATTTTTAGCCAAAACGCTTTAAAATAGCTTAATTTGCATCTTCAGTGGAGATTGGGAGAAGAGCTGTTCCATCATGTTTTCATTTTAAGAGTTTCACATGTGTCGTTCCTAGACAATAACCAGTGAACTCAGCTAGTAACAGCCTCACAGAGCAACCGGACTGAGGGCACAGCACATGCGTGGCAAAAAGAGTTGATCCCAGTCTGAAAGACAAATTTTCCTGTTTTTTTTTTTTTTTTTTTTTTGTTTGTTTGTTTTTTTCTAGGTTTCAATCATAGAATAACAAGACCTGTTCACACCTGTGTTTGTGTTAAATCATTGTAGCAGACTGATAATTTTCAGAAAAACAATATTTCTCTCTTTTTCTTAGTATCATCAGCAGGAAGAGAAAAAGAGCAGCTTCTCCGCTGCAGCCCCCTGATCTCAGTGATGAATCGGTGCCCTTTGATCCTGTGTGAGTATTTTCATATAGAGTGAGACTTTCAGCACAAGAACACAGATTGTACACAGAAATAATGAGAGAACGAGAGAGTACACAAGAATTGAGGGACATATTGGGATTTCTGCATCAGTGTAATATTGACAGAAATAAGAAGGATCTGTTGGGCACAACAGATTTATTATGATTAAAATCAATATATCAAACACTTCTTTCTAAATGTGGTTGTGGTATGATTTCAAATAAGATTATTTAATATTAGAGACATTTAAATATTTTCTCTATTTTGAAAAAGGTCTTTTCTGTTTGTTTTTGTCTTTTCTGCTTAAAATCTTTTCAGTAGTGGGAGAGCTGACCAGATCACATATGTGTCCCATCAGACCTTCACATCCTCCTACAGTCAGAACCACTTCAGTCATCATGACACAGAAGCAGATCTGCAGCTCAATTCTCAGCAACCAGTGCATGATGATCTTCACAGAGTCAAAGATCAGCACAAAACCTCCATGAAGAACAAGTATGAGAGCTTATTTGAAGGAATCAAATTACAAGAGAATCAAACCCTCCTGAACAGGATTTACACACAGCTGTACATCATAGAGGGAGAGAGTGAAGGAGTGAATGAAGAACATGAGGTGCTACAGATGGAGAAAAGTTACAAGACACTCCAAGACACTCCAATCAACTGCAATGACATTTTTAATCCTTTATCTGAACCAGGATATGAGGAGAAGAGAAGAGAAACAAACAAAATAAAGACTGTTCTTACTAAAGGTATTGCTGGAATTGGAAAAACCGTCTCTGTGCAGAAGTTCATTCTGGACTGGGCCGAAGGAAAAGCCAATCAGGATGTAGATTTCATGTTTGTGCTTCCATATCGAGAGCTGAACTTAATTAAAGACCATCAGTACAGTCTTCACAAACTTCTGCTTGACTTTCATCCTGAACTTCAATATTTGGACTCAAAGATTTATGATGAATGTAAAGTTGTGTTCATCTTTGATGGTCTGGATGAAAGCAGAATTAAACTGATATTTTCAGACAGTCAGAAAGTCTCTGATGTGACTGAGATTTCATCAGTGGGTGTGTTGATGTCAAACCTCATGAAAGGAGATCTGCTTCCCTCTGCTTTCATCTGGATCACCACCAGACCAGCAGCGGCCAATCAGATCCCCTCTAAATACATCAACCGTGTGACAGAAATTCAGGGATTCAATGACCCTCAGAAGGAGGAATATTTCAGGAAGAGAATCAGTGATGAGCATCAAGCCAGCAGAATCATTTCACACATCAGAAGAGCAAGAAGCCTCCACATCATGTGTCACATACCCGTCTTCTGCTGGATCTCAGCCACTGTGCTTCAAAACATCCTCAAACAAGATCTCAGTGCAGAAATCCCTCAAACTTTGACTGAAATGTACATCTACTTCCTGCTCATTCAAACAAATATGAGGAACCAGAAGTATGAAGAGAGAGATCCAGAGAAACTCCTGCAGTCCAACAGAGAAGTGATTGTGAAACTTGCTGAACTGGCTTTCAATCAGCTGATGAAGGGCAATGTGATGTTTTATGAGGAGGACCTGAGAGAGAGCGGCATAGACGTCACTGATGCCTCAGTGTATTCTGGGATTTGCACTGAGATCTTTAGGGAGGAATCAGTGATTTATCACAGGAAGGTTTACAGTTTTGTACATCTGAGCTTTCAGGAGTTTTTTGCAGCACTGTATGTGTTTTACTGCTATTTACACAAGAACAGTGAGATTCTGAAAATGTTCCTGACAGGAAAGTCCAGAACTCAATTTGAGAATATTAGTCTGGATGTGTTTCTAAAGGAAGCAATGAATAAAGCCTTGAAAAGTGAAAATGGACACTTGGATCTTTTCCTTCGATTTCTTCATGGCATCTCACTGGAGTGCAATCAGAGACTCTTACAGGATATACTGATACACACAGAGAACAACCCAGAGATCATCAAGAAAATAATCCAAAACCTCAAACGAGGTCAAAAAACCAATGTTAGTCCTGAAAGATGGATGAATCTGTCACACTGCTTGATTGAGATGAAGGATAACTCTGTAGTTAAAGAAGTGCAGGCATTTTTAAACTCTAAAACAAAAAGAAAAAATCTTTCTCTTGCACAATGCTCAACTTTGGCAAACATGATCCTGATGTCAGAGGAGGTGCTGGATGAGTTAGACTTTAATAAGTACAACATCAAATCAAAAGAGGGCAGAAGGAGACTGGTACCTGCTGTGAGGAACTGCAGAAAAGCTGTGTGAGTATGAAAGTCAAATAGTACTGCAATATGAACATAATCTAAAGTTGTAATAGAGGTTTGATGAGTATTTTATGGGTGTGTGTTCACAAGCATAATTCTAATGACTGCAGTTAGGGCTGTGCCAGTCAGCATTACAACTGCATTATATGGCAGTGGTGTGCCAAAATGCACATGTTAATTCATACATGGATTTGTGTGTGGGCTAGTGACTCAAAAATTAACTCAAATTAACAATATTTCATTAGTTATTCCACTGGAACCTCTTGTTTATTTTCCCAGTCCTCACTGTCTCACCCTCAGGGGATTACAAATGTTTATTTTCAGTTCCCTCATTTAATTTAAATTGTGGCTATTCTGTACCAATTCATTCTTTCAGTTTATTTTAGTTAAATCTTGGCCACATCAAATATAAACATCTTGCTCATGTGAAACATATGATTTTCTGTTTGCTATCATTTTTAATTTTAATTTAATGTTCATATTATTTATAAAGAACAACTAAAAAACAAATACTGCTGACCAATATGCTGTACAAAAATAATAAGCATTAAGAGAATTGAGACAAGGAGAAGGTCACAAATAAAACAGCCAGACACAGAACAAAACAATTACAAATCATGATATATATATAATAATTATAAAAATAATTATAACCTAGATTTAAAAATGGATAGTGTGGGAGCAGTTCTGATTTGCTTGATCACCCCTAAACTTTAGTCTGGTTCTAGGAACCACTAAGAGCCTTAAATTGGCAGACCTAAGAGCTCTAGCAGGTTGGTGGTCTATCAATAGATCAGCAAACGGTGTCAATGGTTTTGAAATACTGGAAGAAAAGATATGACATGAGATTGGCTTTGCCCTGCTCGTGTCCCACAGCCTTCTCAAAGTGCAGGATATATGATGAAACATTGATCTTTGCTGGGAAATATTATGGCAGAAAATTAATTACAAATGTCATTGAAACAAAAAAGCATGTTAAATTGCACCAACTGAAAAAATAATGCATTGAATCAAAAGTGCTTGCATTTTAACTAGGGCTGCACGATAAATCGCATGCGATTATCATGCACATTTAGTCAGTAAAGCCGGCTGCATTCACGGACTGAGCCCACTCAAATTAGTTACTAACACACTCTGCAACTATTGCAAATATTGTGCAACTGACTTTAGACCAGGTTTTAGTTGGTCAGTGGCGCAGTCTATATCAGTTGCCTCAAAATAGCAATGTGCCAACAATGTGCCTGAACACACCTTGTTTTCAGACCAGCATGCCCACGGGTGCACAATTGGGCGCAAATGCATTTGCTATTTAAACAACGTGGTGCAGGACATGAAAACGATAACTGCGTGGGGCTCAAACTAGCGTAAATCAAATGCGTCGTGCCTGGCTCCGCATTGCGCCGGATGTATGATAGGGCCCTAAATCTCCATCACGTGCGCTCAGCTGGAGCAGCAATTAATACACAGAGCCGTAAATCACTGAAAAACTAAAATCACAGAACTAGGTTTACTGACTAAATGCGCATGATAAACGATAATCACATGCGATTTATCGTGCAGCCCTAATTTTAATGCCTTGTATTTTCAGAGCTTGCATTTTTAGGTCCTGAAATTTAACATAGTTGTTTATTTAATCAGTGAATATTTAAATTCAATATATTTCACACACATTTTCATAACTAAAAATTCAAAATTACCATCCAGAATTCACTTCTCAAATATTCAGTCTGTTTAAAATATGATGTATAATATTTGACAGGCAAGTTTCAGTCCATTTTATTTCACTTTACAAATTCAGTGGTTCAAATTCGGCATTTCACATCCGGGAGCTGCAGGAATAGCAGTAGAGTGCCAATGCACGATCTCCAGCTGCTGTCAGTCGCTCACCAGCAGGTATCACAAGCGGCTGTTGATGAAGACTATCAACATGTGGATCAAGTCATTCATTCACAAAAACTGAGTTGCAGAAATGGATCAAGGGTTAAACAGAAGTTATGATTATCAGGGCCAGCATAAACGCGCAGAAAAGCTGATTGTGTTTACGTTCAATTAAACATCTTTGCTGTTACTCTTTTCCCCGTGTAGACCAACATTACATGTAAGCAGCTTTCTCTACCCCAACAGAGATTATAATGCTCTTTTAACGTGTCATAACGTGTGACATTTAACTTACTGTATTTTGGCAGTTTACTGGAGAGATTTGCTTTGTTAAAATCCCCAAGAATGATTAAAAGAGAGTCCGGGTAATTTTGCTCCGTTTCAGTAATTTGTTCGGCCAGCTGGTTCATTGAGGTGTTCACACATGCGTCCGGAGGAATGTGCACATTCACGAGAATGAAAGAGGAAAACTCTCAGGGTGAATGGAATGGTTTACAGTTTATAAAGAGCGCCTCTAAATTAGGAGAACACGTCTTCTTCAGAGTTGTCACGTCTGAACACCAACCATTTATGTAGAAGCATAGTCCAGCACCTCTTGCTTGAGAGTAGCATCGCTGCCCCACCATCTAGAACATCTAACAATATGGAAGAAAATTAATGACAAATGTCTTTGGAACAAAACTGAAAAAATGCATTGAATTAACAGTGCTTGCATTTTAATGCCTTGTATTTTCAGGGCTTGTATTTTTAGGTTCTGAAATTGAACATGGTTGTTTATTTAAGCAGTGAATATTTCAATTGAAAATATTTCACACACATTTTCATAACTAAAAATTCAAAAATTCATGTTCACCTTCCAGAATTCACCTCCCAAATAGTCAGTCTGTTTAAAAATACGATGTATAATATTCGACAGGCAAATTTCGGTCCATTTTATTTCACTTTACAAATTCGCTTCCACAAATTCAGTGGTTCAAATTTGGCATTTCACATCCGGGAGCTGCAGGAATAGCAGTAGAGCACTGATGCACGACCTCCAGCTGCTGTCAGTCGCTCACCAGCAGGTGTCGCAAGCGGCTGTTGATGAAGGCCAAAGCGACCAGTAGTAACGCAAGTCATTCATTCACAAAAACTGATTTGCAGAAATGAAGCAAGCGCTAAATAGAAGTTATGATTACCAGGGCCAGTATACAGTAGTCAACATTTGAACTGGATCAAAAAATTGAATCAGAGTTGTCCTAAGACAAGAACGGGTATTGTTTTGGTTTTAGGACAACTTTGATGGAAAGTTTTGATCCACTTCAAATGTTGACTACTGTATATATGCGGAAAAGCTGATTGTGTTTACGTTTAATTTAACATCTTTGCTGCTACTCGTTTACCCGTGTAGACTACATGTAAGCAGCTTTCTCTAACGCAAAGGAGATTATAATGTTGTTTTACCCAACGCTGATGTACACAAGTAACATTACATCTGATAAGGACATGTTGCTTTCAGTTACTTAGTTTCCTTAACTTTGTATCATGGCTTGTGTGACGCTGTGCTGTAAATATTGTTTCCCTCATATGTCACACTCCAGGATTCCCCAACGACGCGGAAAGTGAACTAATGCAGTGATATAAGACCTCAGAGTACGCTTTATTGGTGATGCGAATCAAATACAGACAAGCGAATGTGTACACTGTGTACTGTAGCAACAAATTTAAACAGGAGAAAGTTTTGATGCGCTCTCACCCAGCGCTCACATTTATTTCACTTAAATGACTTCTAACATTTAAAATAACACACTGTCAAGCTGTAAGTCTTTTATTACTCAAAGTGATTTACAACAGATGAGATTTTGCCAAGAACACACTCCATATATGTACAGTACACAATTATTTTCACAATTATCAATTCACAATTATGCCTTGAAAGATTTTTTTTTCCATGTTCCAAAACTTGCTTAC
>JAMKFB010000258.1:280000-350000 GCA_036247105.1 Cirrhinus mrigala | reverse complement strand
TGATTACATGTCTGCATATTGGTGAGAAAATATATATATATATATATATATATATATAAATGAAAACTATATAAAACAAAGTCAGGTTTATAGCCCAGTAAGAAGTAACATTAGTCAAAACATAAAATGTATTGATTTATTACATTTTTTTTGTATCATTTTTACAGTCCTTTGCAAGGGGTGCTGTAGAACCCATAGGATCCCCACATCCCATGTCTAAAACCTAAAATATCTCTTAAAATGGAGCATGTTCTTGTTGATTATCTGGCTTTTTGGTGAAGATTATAAACGTCACATTTGGCCTCCAGGTCACAATTCGAAGCCCTTTTGTTATTATATTATCTCTTCATTACATTAACACTTGGAATGCTTTTGTAGATTATCTGGCTGTTTGGTGACAGAAGAAGGTTGTGCTGCTCTGGCATCAGCTCTGAGTTCAAACCCCTCACACCTGAGAGAGCTGGATCTGAGCTACAATCACCCAGGAGAATCAGGAGTGAAGCTGCTCTCTCAAACACTCAAACATCTGGACAAACTCAAGTAAGTTGAGCATTAACAGTCGTCCTGTCTTCTGTGACTGTCAGAGAATCTGTCATTGTTTTTATGGTTGTCATGAGATGACAGTAACATTCATACAACCTCAATATAGTATCATGAACCACAGGCATTAATTTTGTCTTGATTCTATATTACTTTGTTTGACACTCAAATGACAGTAGCCGCTGACTTACATTTTATGAATCACCAAAGACTAAGGTTTCAATAACGGTCTGGCTGCAGACTTGCACTTACACTCTCAGATGTGCATTCTCAGATTTACACTCTACATCACCTGTGCTTCCTCTGCAAGTGATGTCACTTGCTTTCTCCGCTACAGTACCTGCAAAATCACTTGCACTCGACACAAATATATCAAAGAATTATTGCAAACGGGGTAAAGAAGCTGCAATAATTATAAGTATTTTAGTATTGTAACGAGACCAGGGGTGTAAAAGTACTCAGAAATTATACTCAAGTGAAAGGACAGATACAGCGAGTATTTTACTCAATCAAGTACAAGTACAAGCATGCGGCCAAAAACATACTTGAGTAAAAGTAAAGTAGTATGACTTTAAATTGCACTCAAATATTAAGCAAGTATAAGTAACCTAGCAAAAGGAAAAAGGAAAAGTAGATTCATGTTTTATCATATTGAACTGTCTTCTCAAAGCAAAGTGAAATTGCTCAAAAATAAACTGCATAAATGTTTTGTCAGACAGACTTACAAAAGTTTGATTAAAGGGGGGAAACAAAACACAATGGCAATGGAAAACACATTCATCTGCAACAACAACAATTAAAATGCAGCACAGTTGAACACACACACACACACACACACACAAAATTCATCTTTTACACATTAATTCCACCTCATATGTGTACACTATCGTCAAAATGATAGACATTTAGCATACAGTTTGGTACAGTTAGGCCAGAACCCCCCAACCACAACTGATGGCATATCTGAAAGAAGCATGTCCTTCTAGAATAACAAAAACTGGGGCAACAGCCCCTTAGTGAGAAGGGTAGCAGCGAAGGGGTGCTCTTCTTCATAAGCAGCTAAGAAGAGCAGCAAACCCCTTTAATGTAGTACCTGAAAAATATTAAAGATACAGAAAATCAGTCAAAAATTAGATAATGGTACTGAGTAAATGCTCTTGACACATAGTATACGTCAGAAGTACCAGTACTTACACAGAAACCTATACAAAGTTGCCAGAAAGAAATGCTAATTTGAAAGAAAAACGTCAGATGGATTTAGAGGCTTTTGCGTCTGAACTCTTCATATTATAACTCAAACCAACTCATCAGTTTACAGGTTGTCGCCTCCCACTGACATTTGTGCTCGCTGTATTGCTTGTCCTCAGTCTGACAACCTGCATGAGTGTTGACAAAGTCTCTTACCAATACACTAGCTTAAGCAACACGTTTTTGCCCAGAAACCTAAAGAAATAGCATTCACAATAACCAGATGAGCCAAAGCAGCAAGCCTATTTCAAGCACAATCAGATGGCCTTAAACAACAGCTTAAACATAAGCTTCTTGTGGTTGCAAATTAACTGGGGACCAGCACTTGCTGTAACAACCAAAAGCTTAAAGCAGTGGTTCTCATACTTTTTACAGTGGCGTACCCCCTGGGGTATTTAACATTCTTCCCCCACAGTTTCAGTTCCCCCCATTATTAAGGGATATTTTGCCCCCCTAAACCCTTAAATTGTTTTACAGGTGCTTTTTTTTTTTTTTAACCTGTATAAGCTAGAGTCTGTTTTTTTTTTTTTTACTTATTAATTGTATGTCATCTTTTATGACATTCTTAACATTCTATTAAGTATAACATTAAATTACAAAAGCAATAAATGATGGCCAGATGAAACAATACTTGTAGATTTACACCAAAATCGCCAGTAGGTGCAGCAAGTCTTTGTCTTAATGACCGAGGCGTTGCCTCTTTCATTCATTCATTCAGTAAGGAAGCGGCCTATTTGTTGAACTGTTATAAATAATCAACATTTGCAATTTTTGGATATTCAGAGAAAATTGCATTCTTGCTTGTATTTTAAACATGAAAAACAATAACTCGCACAGGGTATGTTTCTGAATCAAAGAGTTTCTTAAATCAATCTCTATTTGCAGAATTCAGGATTTGTTCTACAAAAGTGCTACAAATCTACTTTAAAGATACAGTGAACAGCATGTTTTGCATCCGACAGCCTTGAACAACAGATTTAAAAACAAGCCTTGCTGTGGTAAGTTTAACTAGTTGTAACGCCACGCCAGCAGAGGGAGCCCTTACCCATGAACTGACTGTTGCTGCTCCCTCTGCTGCCTCGTTGGTTACTTCCTGTTTGGTGGCCATAAAAGGAGGCCTAAACCAAACAGAGACTGTGAAGTATTGTTTTGCTCTAGCGGACTCTACCAAGCGTTTCTCTAATTTCATTGCCCTGTTTTTTGTCACGGTTTTGTTTCATGGTCATAGTTTTGTCTTTGTTTTCTGCCATAGTTTTGCCTCGTTTATTGCCATAGTTTTGTCTAGTTTTATTTCCTTGTTTATTTGTTACTTTTTGGACTGCTCTCTCTGGTTTTTGGACTCTGCCTGTTTTGTGGATTACGCTATTGTTTTGCCTTCATCACACTGTTTGTTTGGATATTGACCCTGCCTGTTTGACTACAATCTGTTGAACCAGCAAGCCTAAGCAACAGCATGCCTAGCAAATAAACGTTACTAAATAACTAGCCTTAAAGTGCTCCTATTATGCCATTTTAAAGGTTGCTCATATTGTTTTAATAGACTCCCAAAACAGGTTTATATGTATGCAAGGTCAAAAAACACTTTAGTTTTCTCCAAAAATAGATTTAATTTGACCCCATTTCTAAATGATTTATAAACGACTCGTGCAAAGCAGTTCGAGGAATCAGTCTCTCTAAACCCCTCCTGTCCGTGAGCCCTCACTGCTGTGATTGGTCAGATGGCGCAGTCCTTTATGATTGGTCTACCGCGTACAGCATGTCGGAGAACAAAACACCCATTGCCATAACTGACTGACAGGCCTGGATAGTTGTCAATACATAGAAAAGATGGCATCGATTTTACCATACCAATTCGAGCCAGAGTCTGACGATGAAATGACTGAAGTGGCTGATCGACAAGTTAGCACGGACTACCGTGGAACCGGGCACACCTCTATGATGTAAACTTTAACACTGTATAATGCATTAAGGCGGCTTTCACACCGAGCGTGGAAAGCGAGGCAAAAGTTAATTTTAACTACTCATTTGAACTTTGTCGGCGGCGACAAACTAATGAGACAGACAGACAGTCAAGCTGCATCAATCACAAATTGTCAGACTACAGTGGGTCCACAGATGAACAACAGAACTACAGAAGTGTGAGTTAGCCGGTTAGCAAGACATGTGTAGGGTTGTTACACAACATAACATACACAACTACGTATTTTGAACGATTGCTAGAAAATACAATCTTTGTAGATTCATCTTTTGGTGAATATAAAGTGAATATAAAACAGTTTTACTCACAGCGTAGGATACAGCGTCTTCTGTATAATGTACGTGTAAATTTCATGTGACGTAAACCACATCGAAATTTCACTGTTTGTGGGCGGACAAGTTGTTTGCAACGTAGAACGTGGGCGGATATTATGCAAATGTGTTACTTCGTGACGTGTGGCCGCAACAGAAAAAGATTCGAATTCCTGACGACTCGTTCAGGTAAATGTGAGCCGACTCTTTTTATTGATAGACAATAACTTTATTTATCGTGCACTGTCGGCTTCACAACTTTGCAGATAGTTTATGTTCACATACAGCTACATGACACACTACATGAAAGATCATATTTGAAAAGACATAATAGGAGCACTTTAAAAAACGAGCAATATTTAACGATAGCATATTTGCCAATATAGCATTAGGCAATGAGAATGAAATAAATAATAGCTTTGTGAAGATATTCAGAGATAAATAAGGGTGAAATGGCCAGTTATTACATGGATGCTTTTACCCTCCTTGATATCTTGCTTCTAGCGGGGAAAGCAGATCGTGATGCAGGCACATTAGCACAACTCAGCAAAAATTGCAGGCATCGCGGGCAAAGCGTTTACATCAATGATGTGTCATTGCGAGAAGCAGTGCTTGCTCAGGTCACTTCCAAATCTGTCAGCTTATATCAATCAACATGGCGAATTCGCGTTCAAGTTCAGGAACTCGAATCTGGTGAGAAACTCTGTCAGAAACAAACGCCTGTTGCGAAATCCTGATTGAACGCTTATAGAGAATGAAATCGCCGCCTGTCTGTTTTGCTCCTAAGCAAGCGAAAAAGCTGCTGAATAATACTGAATAGGGCTTATATAGGAATGCCGTGATAGGTGTCGTATTCCTTTAGGTCAGGGGTGGCATGATAATATGCTGATTTATAATCAATGTTGAAAACCGTTGCTACTTCAGTTTTTTTTTTTTTTTTTTTTTTTAATACTTTTATTCAGGAGGGATGTGTTTAAATTAATAAAAAGTCATAATAAAGACTCATATTGTTAGAAAATCTTTCTATTTTGAACAAATGCTGCTCTTTTTAACTTTCTATTCATCAAAGGATCAAAGAAAAAAGTGTCACATGTTACAAAAAACAAAATGAAGCAGCACAACA
Organism: Cirrhinus mrigala; assembly: GCA_036247105.1. Taxonomy (NCBI): domain Eukaryota; kingdom Metazoa; phylum Chordata; class Actinopteri; order Cypriniformes; family Cyprinidae; genus Cirrhinus; species Cirrhinus mrigala. The sequence goes on along the minus strand of JAMKFB010000258.1, from coordinate 344,800 downwards.
GTTTCAACACTCATAATAAATCATCATATTATCATGATTTCTGAAGATCATGTGACACTGAAGACTGGAGTAATGATGAGGAAAATTCAGCTTTGATCACAGGAATAAATAATATTGTGAAGAATATTAAAATAGGAAACCAGTATTAGAAATTGCAATAAGATTTCACAATATTACTGATTTCTGTATTTTTGATCAAATAAATACAGCCTTGATGAGCAGAAGAGACATTAAAAAACATTACAAATCTCACTGATCCCAAACGTTTGAGTGTTTGTGTATAAATTACAATCACTTCCTGTATCTGTATCCCTTTCAGCCACAACCACATTAATGTGAATATCATGTTTCTGTCATGATGTTAACATGTTTCCAGAAGATGTTCACACACTTAGCATGATGCTAACATGATTAGTGTGATTTAAACAACATGATAATATGATTAACATAATGTGAACACTTTCACTAGTGTGTTTTACAAAATAATGAGAGTTTGAAGAGAGTTGATACACGGTTGCTAGGGTGATCTGGGTGGTTGCTAGGGTGTTCTGGGTGGTTGCTAGGTTACTTGAGACAGATTTAAGAGAGTTTGTGTAAAACAATCAAACGAAGAAAAAGATGAGAGAGATTGTGTTTGTTCAAACTAAAACTAATAGACGTGTGTGTGTGTGTGTGTGTGTGTGTGTGTGTGTTTTCTAGTGTGGATCATGGAGGAGAGTTCAGGATCACATCAGGACCTCGAAAATGTAAGTCCACAAACAGACACACAGTTTTGTTGTTTAGTTGTTGTAAATGTGTCTCTTGTAATGTGTGTTCTTGTGTTCAGATGCCTGTGATCTCACACTGGATACAAACACAGCAAACAAACACCTCAAACTGTCTGACGAGAACAGAAAGGTGACAAACATGTTTAAGGATCAGTCATATCCTGATCATCCAGACAGATTTGATGAGTTTTATCCTCAGGTTCTGAGTGTTGAGAGTCTGACTGGACGCTGTTACTGGGAGACTGAATGGAGTGGAGATAATGTTGAAATATCAGTGTCATATAAAGAAATCAAGAGGAAAGGAAGGAGTAATGACTGTAGGTTTGGATGGAATAAAAACTCCTGGAGTCTGATCTGCTCTGATCACGGATTCGCTGCCTGTCACAATAATAACTACACTGCTATATCTGCTGGTTCAGTGTCCAGTAAGAGAGTAGGAGTGTATGTGGACGTGTCTGGCGGCACTCTGTCCTTCTACAGCGTCTCTGACACACACAAACTCACACACTTACACACATTCACACACACATTCACTCAAACACTACACGCTGGATTTAGACTTGGTTATTACGGCTCTTCAGTGTCTCTGTGTGACATTAAACACACACAGACATTAGTGGACACAGTGTGAGTGTAATGATGTGAAAGTGTTGCTGTTGTTGTGTGTGTTTTAATCACAGGCTTCAGGAAGTTCAATATCAGACACACAAGACAGTTTCCTGTTTCAGATCATCAGGATGAAGATGTTTCTCCAGTCAGAGACACTTTCTGTGTTTCTGTCAGTCCAACACAAATCACACACTCAAACACACAAATAAAATCACATGTCATATTTACACTGTTGTGTCATATTAAAATATTGTTTATACAAATGAGTTTTAGACTGTATTTGTATTTCTTTTGACTCCTGAAGCACAAACATTATTAACCCTCTGAACCGCTTCATTTTTGAGTCACACTTACAGTCACAGTCAAAACACACTGAATATAACAGACTATATATATATATATATTTTTTTTTTTCAGAAAAATCTATATATTTTTGATCAAAAATATTTTTTGATGATTATTTACAATTTTCAGAAATATTTATGTATTCATGCAAATATTGCAAGTTATTTTTTTCCCAATTAAAATTAATTAAACTCTGGAAAAAAAATTAAATAAAAAATAATTTTGGTGTCACACTTGAAATGTGTTTTTTTTTTCTTTTGTTTTTGTTTTATTCTTCAGGAAAATCAATATAATATATTTTTGTTCAATAATATTTTTCAATTATTATTTTTTAATTTTGAGGTGATCTTATGATACTATGCAAAACTTATAAAATTTTTATGAGCTATTTTTGGGTCACATTTGATACTTGAAATACAACTTTTTCTTATTTTTCATTTTCTTCTTTCTTTTCTTTCTTTCTTTTTTTTTAAGCTAAGAAATTTAACGTAACAAGATTTTTTTCATGATTCTCTACAATTTTGAGGAGATTTTATGATTTATGAAAATTTGTGCAATTTTAATGAGCTATTTTTCCAGAAAAATTAAACTTTGAGTCTCTTCATTTTTGGGTCACACTTGAAATACAACTTGATTTTATTTTTGTAGGAAAATTAATGTAATATATTTTTGTTCAATGTTTTTTGATTATTATTTAGCATTTTGAGCTGATTTTATGGTAGTATTACATTTTTAATGTGCTATTTTTCCAGTAAAATTAAACTTTGAGCCTCTTCATTTTTGGGTCACACTTGAAATACAACTTGATTTTATTTTTGTAGGAAAATTAATGTAATATATTTTTGTTCAATAATGTTTTTTGATTATTATTAAGCATTTTGAACTGATTTTATGGTAGTATTACATTTTTATAAAATTTTAATGAGCTATTTTTCCAGTAAAATTAAACTTTGAGCCTCTTCATTTTTGGGTCACACTTGAAATACAACTTTATTTTGTTTTTTAGGAAAATTAATGTAATAGTTTTGTTCAATAATGTTTTTTGATTATTATTTAGCATAGAAGCAACATTTTTTTTAACCCCTTAACCCTGAGTTATACAAACCAAACAAGAAATAAATAAATAAATAAATAAATAAAGCCTCTTAATAGATAATTATAGTGTATGTGAATTATGTACAGAATAAACTTTTCAGAGTTTAGAAACAAAGTAAATAAATAAAAATGTACATTGTGGACATTTATATCAGCGAACAAAACATGTCTAATATAAGTTCAGTACATTCAGTGACATACTGGTACTCAATACACTTCTGATCAAAATCAAGCCACAGATTGGGCGACTACTGAAGAAGAGTTCAAATAATCCATAAAAAAGTTCAATAAAATAATTAAAAAACTAATAAAAGGGTCCCAAGTGTCAGAAAATATGGCAGTATTGCCGTTTATTATGTGCCTAATTTTCTCCAAATGAATGAATCTCATAACATCTCATAACCAGTCGTCCAAAGATGGAGGAAGATTTTGTTTCTGTAGCAGAAGAATACGCCGTCTCTAGTTAATATGATGGAAAAGCAAAAGTGTTTGCAAAACATGCAGGCAAACCTGTGACATTCGGAGGAAGTCAAAAAAGTGCAGCCAAAGGACGAGGCTCGATCCGTGTCTTTGTCACAGAGGAAAAACATTTACAAATTGAGAGCCAAAAAGAAGTTATGATGGGCATCACCAAAACATTTGTGTTACAGTAAGTCTGCAGGGGTCTGATGACAACGATCACATACAGGATCAACATCTCGCCAAATCCTTGCCAGACTCACTTCTGTCCAATAAATTTGATGAATATATTTTAATTGGATGAGACTTTGTTGTGTGTAAACAGAGGAGGTGTGGACACGGGACAAGATGTGAGACAGACGTCCGACTCCCACTGTTGTTTAAAGGATTAGTTCACCTCCAGAACAAAAATGTACAGATAATGTCCTCACACCCTCGTCATCCAACATGTTCATGTCCTTCTTTCTTCACAGTAAATTCCCCAGTGTTAAATCATATGGGTACCACCAGCAGGGAGTTAAAAGTAACACCGAAGCAGTGTTGGAGTTAATTAGGTATTTAAGTGGTTAATTAAGTGATGATTGTTTGATTTCTGAAGACACCTGATGAAAACAAGCAGAATCACTGAATAAAAGAGAAACACAAGAACTACGACTGACCTCCAGCCGCAGCCTCAGATGAAATCAACTGAAAAGACTTGAAATCTCTTTTATTACAAACCAGACTGACTTTATTTCTCTCATTAGTCTACAATTATGAGAATTAACAGGTTTAGATTTTGTTTGATTGAAAAAGTTTGCTTATCATTATGGTGGTTAGTGTTTCCATTAGCTGGGCAGTTTGACTCTTGGCTCTTATGTTAAGTTTGTGGTCTTTATAATGAATCGTGTTTTCATAAACACTTAAGAAAACTGTGAACAAATGTGATACGGTGATATCCAACATGGTTATGGATTAAAACATATAAGTAACAGGCTAGAGGTACACCTCGTACAAAAACGTGCAGATCATAGATCATATATTTTATTTTGTCTACAGCCTATAAAACAGCTTCAAAAAGTAAGTAAAAGTAAAAGTCCTGCCATGTTTATTCCAACCACGAACCAGTGTTAATTTCATTGACGAATAATCTTCGTTAACAACGTTTTTCCACTGACGAAGACTAGACGATAACGAAGAGCAGACATATGGATAAATTTGACGATGCAAAAGAGATCTCACTCCGGTCCGGTTTTCCGAGCCCCTCTCATACAGCACACAAGTACTCTTTCGCATCTCATAAACAGAGAAGTACACAAAAAATGATGTTAAATTGTCCGTTTTGATGTCGTAGGTGAACGTAAACAGTTGGGAGAGTATTGGACATCAGTACATTGCATCTGTTCATTCGGTTTTAAAGGGACAGCAGCCTAATTTAGTTGCTATTGGCTGTGGCATTGATGCTAATGAAGCAACAAAAGAAAGACAGAAAAGAGTCACTTTAGTAGCTCTAATAAAGATAAATCTAAATATATTTATATAAATAAATGTCTGCTTGAAAGAATGAAGAATGTGGTAAACAAATTGTTATAGAATGCATAATTAGCCTTTATAACTATTTAATTAAAAAAAGAACAAATTCTTGTTTCTTTATGAGAAGTGGTTTCATTTAATTTTAATATAAAGGCATGTTGTGTCACAGCAGTTAAATCTGTGTCTATCATAATAAAACCTTATCAAACCTATATAATGAGCTTGGTAATTTTAGAGAAATGATTAATAAATGCATTACCTACCAGAGGTGGAACCAAGTCATTCCTTTCAAGTCACAATCAAGTCTCAAGTCAAATCCCATGTCCTCAAAGAGTTAATGAGATAATTAAGTGACTAATTAAATGATGATTGTGCATTAGTGATGAACACCTGCTGTTAAAATGATGTCACCATAATGGAGATCAGTGTTTGCTTTAGGTGGGCTCTTGACCCTTGACTTCCTTTGTTAGATTTGTCTACATATATAAAAAAAAAAATAAAAAAAAAAAGAAAAAAGAAAACAACATGTGGTGTTGCAAAACAGTGAGATAAAATTCTTAATGAAAACATAAACATGACATGAGTGACAAAAGGCAAAAATAGATAGTAAAGGTACTACAATAGCATTTTTTTTTACTTGGATAAAAGTATCAAGCCAAAAACATAGCTGAGTTAAAGTAAAACAGTTTATACATTCAAAATGACTGAAGTAAAACAAACATTTTTCTTAGCCTTAGACTTAAAATGATTGACAGTAGACGTGTTAAATCTTAAATTTAAGATTTGTTTGTCATTCATGTCAACTTTGTAGACTGTAGAATCACACAGTTTCAAAAATCTAGCCTTAAAACTTAAACATTATAATAAAACTTAAACATATTAGCATGAGTCAGGTGTGACATGATTAGTAACCCTGTCTGTGAAAAATTAAATCTAAATGATCTCAGTCCACGTGCAGTAAGGTATGTGTTGGTGGCATGTGAAAGGAAATCGTTTGTGTACAGTATCATTTAAATATATATTATATTATATTATATTATATTATATTGTGCTTCTGCAGTTCAATGAAATGCACATTTTTCTTCTCTTTTTTTTATATGTTTTTTTTTTTTTTCAAATTAAGATTAAGACTTATACAACTCATATACACACACTCTCTACTGTCTCCCTAAAAAGTTAATAAAAAAATGAGTATTTATTTAGCAAACCAGAAATAAGGAAGAAGGCTACATATTCACATCATGACATGAATGTACAGTTATTTGAAGTGCGATACTTGCTCTGATAGTTACGCTCTGTTAACACTTTGTGCAATGTTTAATGAAAAAACCGAAACCTCCTCTAAATAATAAACTTTGAATAATCATACGTGGCGGAAAAACTCTACACATTCATTTTCATTTCTTGCTTTTGCTTTTACATTTCCCAGATAGCAGGCCAACATTGAATTAACACTGAATAAATGTTAAAAACTTGACACTGATTTTTCATCAGGTTTGCACCCTAAAAAAATGTTATTTGAATGATGGAAAGTCATTTAAGATGGACATATTATTATTATTATTATTATTATTATTATTATTATTATTATTATTATTTATTTATTTATTTTTAAACTTTAAAATTAAAGCAAAATGTAGTAAAAGTAATCTTGTTCATTTTTAGTTCTTTCAATCAGAGACCATATAAAGCTGAAATGAACATGGTTTTGAACCAGCAAGTCACTAACTGCAAAACTGTTGCTTAAACACCACATTACCATCTTCACTTATCATAAACCAGTTTGACTTTATTTCTGTCAGACATTGACAGAAGTTAAATCAACAGAGGTTTAGATGTTAATCTTTCATTAAAAAAATGTGTAATGTTACAATTTGCTTTAGTTGGGTTCTTCCCCTTTAACTTTTCAATGCTAGTTTTTTCTTTGACATATTTATGCTTAGCAGTAGACAAAACACATGATGCACAGGCCACAGTTTGTTCAGTGCCATCTTGACTTATTAATGTAAGTTTTAAATCCTAATCGTTTTTGCCAGTTTGTGATATCTTTCAGAATATTAAATAAATAAAGAAGACAGACAGAGATAGTGATGCATCTTCTTTACTACTAACTTCACTTATGTTCTTACACTGTAAGAAACAAATCTGTAAAAAAAAAAAAATACTGGTAAAGCACCTGCAAAAAATAAATACAGGAAATTTTACTTTCAAATTTTACAGTACATTGTGCTCATGTTATTTATTTATTTATTTAATGTATATGTAATAATTCACTTCAGGTATCTTACCATTTCTGATTTCCTGTTTGAAAATAATAGGCAAGAACACAATGTTATGAATACAGCATACAGCATAAATAGACTGCAGAATCGCACAGTTTCAAAAGCATGAGTCTGGTGTGAAATGATTAATAACCCTGCCTGTGCAAAGTTATTTATCTTAATTCACAATAGTATGTGTTTCACAACAAATGGAAGTGCAAACTTGTGGTGGTAACATGTTAAAACCACAAGCCCATATATCTACTGTTTGTATATGAATCTCTGTGTTAGCAACTAGCAAAATCCATTAGACTAAAATTCTTAAATATTAAATTCTTAGATTCACACATCTAAAATACATCTGGACTAGAAAGAAGAGGAATTATGGCATGAATGCACAGTTCTTTGGAACACAAGGTAAGGTGTTGCTTGGGGCTGGGTAATAGTTTTTTTTTTTTTTTTTTTGGACTGGTTGGGGGTGTGTTGTTCACAGTGTATAAATTCAAGAGTAAATCTTCATCCTGCAGCAGATGCTTTTATGTTATTATATATTTAGTTTCACTGTTGACCATGTATCTGCACTGGACATTGTTTTTTCTTGTCTTAATGGGTAAGTGAATATGTTTGTTTTTTTTAATAATGAAAACACTTTACATCACCTTGTGCACTCAGATTAAAAAAAAAAAAAAAAACAAGGAAAAAGAAAGAAAGGAAGTACCAAATAATGTTTGAAGTATACTATAAATTACTGTATTTATAGTTAGTGGAAAAAAAAAAAATAAAGATCACAATAAAATTTTTATATCAGTACATGTCAATAATTATCACATTACATTTTATACTTTTCAGACAGAAAGAAAAAAATAATTAATATTTTAAACTGGGAATCTGACACTTTCTGAAATCTGAAAAGATTATTATTATTATTTTTTTTTTTTTCCTGATTAGAGTAACCTCTTACAAGAAGATTTGACTCATTTCATGACCCCTTGTAAAACAATAGTCATGTTTTTGTTTGTGTTTGTGTAAATGTGACAAGAGTATGAAATGTAGAAGGATGAATGTTTAAATTAATTCCTCTTTTACTTACTGCGTGCGTGGAGAATGTATTCTGCTGTTACCGAATGTCTCATTTGCACAGAGTGGTTGTCCAATGCTGAAAACTGCAACAACACAGAGTATGCTGTAGCTAAAAATAAACTTTTTGAACATCTCGGCTTGGACAAGAATGACTTTCAGGTTACCAGAATGTGGCCCTTGATATTCGAGGATCAGCCTGCCATAATATATGTGGACCTCTATGTGACCTCCATCATAGATGTGGTATGAGTCCACAATGATTTATCGTCTCATTGGGTCATTATAGGATGTGAAGCAGTTTTAGTATTATCACTCAACACTTCTTTTTATCTACAGAATGAAAAAGACTAGAGCCTCACCACACAAGTCAAAACAATAACTGTAAGTGTTTTGAATTCATTCCATTTTTGCAAAGTTTTACTCAATTTATCAGATTTTTCAGTATGTCTGTCTTATAATCATGTCTTGTAATTTTTTAGGCCTGGCCAAATTCAAATATGAAGTGGGATAAAACATTATTTTGTGGAATGCAAACATTTGTAGCCCCCAAAAATATGTTTTGGACTCCAGACATTGGTATAATACAAAGGTATAAACCAGAATCTTATATTTTGGCTGTTTTTCCTATAAGTGATATTTCAGAAAGGTTGGAAAATGATGGATAGAATAAGGGTAATGGTATGCGGAAATGACAAAACAAATACAGAGGAATTTTTTCACTGCACATAAAATTTGCTTAAATCTTAAATCTATCTTAAATCATACTTACCTGTTCATCATCACAGCTTTGAAGAAGAGCACTAAGAGACAGCAGTTTGACATTGAAACAACTTTTGGATCTAGCCAGATCACTCGCTGAGGCAAGGTACCAGTCTACCAGCTTCACTGCCAGCAATAGCGACTGAAGAGATTTGGTCGCTACGTCAGTTTCTAGATGCGTGGAGAGCTATTCCAGGCATTTGCACTGTGTACTGGCGGGTATTCTCTCCAGTTCAGACGCAGACCACCCCGTTTCAATGGCGTGGTTCTGTCAGTGACACTGCCTTGAAAAGCCCCTATAAGACAGGAGGTTCACAGCCTGCTTGCAAAAGGAATGATAGAGCGAATCCCTCCAAGCGAGCTAGGTTTTACAGCTGCTATTTTGTGGTACCCAAGAGTGATAGGGGACTCATGCCCGATTCTGGACCTGAGACCCATCAACAGAGCACTTCACAAGCACATGTTCAGGATGATGGCTCTGATGCAGGTCCTGACACAAATCTGTCCCAGGGACTGGTTTGCATCCATAGATCTGAAAGATGCATACTTTCATATTCAGATAGCACTAGATAGCTCCCATTCGGGCTGGCTTTAGCCCCTTGCACATTCCAGAAGTGCATAAATGTGGCACTTTCCCTTCTCAGAGTGAGCAGTATGCGTATTCTAAACTATCTAGATGATTGGCTGATTTCAGCCCATTCACAAGATGTGCTTATTAATTGCTGCTTCACCATCTGGAGTCCCTAGAGCTGCGTGTGAATATGCAAAAGATCATGTTCACCCCAAGTCAGTCTATAACATATCTGGATGTGTGTTTCGACTCTCTCAAGAGTTGCCTCTTTTCAAGAGTGCATAATGACCTTTTCATCAGCTCTGCACTGCTTCAGACCTGTCTGTTCCCTTGAGGGAATTTCAGAAGCTTCTAGGACTTATGGCGTCGGCATCATCAGTTTCTCACCAAGATCTTCTGCACAGAGCATGGAATGATATGTCATATGGCATTGTGGTCACATACCGCTGCATCAGCACTCTGAGACCCAGAAATGTTTAGCTGAGGGGTTCCTCTTGGACTGGTTACAACAGATCCATTGACCTCAGGCTGGGGAGCAGTGTGCGAGGGCATACTGACTTTAGGCCTGTGGTCAAAATCTCAGAGCAGGTGGCACATAAACTGCTTGGAACTGAAGCCAGTGTCTTCAGCCCTAGTGGCTTTTCTTTCTACAGCTGGAACAGGGACATGCTGTATCTAGCGAACGGCGCGATATGGCATCCCAGCCCGGAGCCTTGGAGCCTTCATGTCTGGTTACTTTAGGGGTCCTAGATGGGCGAAGCACCCTGCCTCCCCGTGTTCTCGACTTGCTCACTGAGTCTTATGCACCTTCTGCTAAGCGTCTGTCCGCTTTTAAATGGGGAGTGTTTGTGAGATGGTGCTGTGATAGAGATATTGATCCGGAAAGCTGTCCCGTGTTGGATGTTCTACGTTTTCTGCAGCACAGACTTGATAACGTGAGTCTACCGTCAATGCAAAAGGTTTATGTGGCTGATATTGCTTCGTTTCATTCCTCAGTTGATGGGCAAACGATCGGGATGTACACGCTGGTGGTTCGATTTCTGAGAGGAGCGATGAGATTACATCCTCCACGCCCACCTTCGATGCTGCTGTGGGACCTAGCACTGGTTCTCAAAGCTCTCTCTCTACCCCCGTTCATGCATTTGGAATCTGTTGCTATGAGAGCTCTCCCTCAAAACATATATACTTTGCAGCTGGCTGGTCTTCATAGAATACTTTTGCCAGGATTTACAAATTGGATCTCACAAGCCTCACTTATTCTTCTAGTTTATTGCTATGCTGCAGTGTGGGGCATAGTTTGTTACTGCATATAGCTTTTGACACTATGCAGGCCTATATACATTTTTATATGTGCTTTTGTTACACTGCACAGTGCTACCTTGCTGCTGTTGTTGTGTCTGTGGCCAGGAAAGCTGATTTGGTTTACCTCAGTTAAGATGCTCATTGGCCTACTTCCGCCTTTCAGCTTTCCTAGCGTCATCAGTATTGGTTGGGAACTGTGTGTTGTACTACCACATGCTTGGTGTGGTCTTACCCCTTGGTTCGGGCTGATCTTTGCTCCTCTCACGGCAGGATTGTGTGAGTGAATGATCACTGAAAAGCTGTCGCTCAGTTCATCACAATCAAAGATGGTTTATAATAACTCTCTCTATTTACATCACTTACATCACTTATTTACATCACATCTACACTTTGTTTGTAGGATTCGCGAGCATGCAGAATTGCAGTGTTTGGAGCAGTGAGTAAATTCTCACTTAAACATCTCTGACTGACCATTGCATTCAAGAAACCAACGGATGTGCCTGTAATTGGCTACATTGCTCATCACTGCAAAACCATGTTGTAAATAGAAAAATTGACTCTCCAGAATGCGCAAATAGAAATGTGTACTGGTGCGTTTGTTAAATCCGTTTTGTTGTTATTTTTACAACATCAACCAAGTGTGCTTATATTTTTGTTTTGAGGCTTAGCACCTCCATAGAATATGTGCCAACATATCAGCTGAATACTGCATTGCGCCACCTAGTGTGCAGGTGTATAATGCATTTTTGGGCAGCGTCACCTGTTGTACAGGCTTGCATTAGACGAAAGTGATCAATTATTCATTTCGCTTTATCGTGTCATGTTCAGTGTGAAAAGGCCTTTAAATGCAATCAACTGAAATAAAAGAACACATTAACTCTCTCAAGATCTCAGCAGAGGATGATTAAACAATTCCACAAAGTTGACTTTGCAACGTCCAACTTTACGATAATATTTACACCTGTTGCACCTGATAAAACTACGATCAGGTGCAACTACGCCCGGCGTAGATGATGCGCGTCAACGCTGACACATTCTCCCGCTGAGATGACATCCACGCTGCAATGGCTACAACTACTAATATAGAGCTGAATTGCTCAAGACATCATAAAAAGTGAAGCCACCGCAATGGTGAAAGATTTCTTCAGACTAACACTAAAAATAAAGGCGACAGGTTAAGTAAAATATAATGAATGTAACACAATGCTTCTCTCTAGAGTTATTTTTTCTAGCTGACTATCAAGTTTATGTACAATGTCTTTCCTGAGGTGACTTTATGTGACAATTGTACGTTTTAGCCTACTGACGTCTTTCTGTCTTTCCACATTTATAATTTGTCTTTTGTGATAGTATTGACAGAATTTGAAAGTTGATACTTTATTTCTGATTAAAAGTAAGCACAAAACTTACTGCGATTAGGCACGCTGCAAATGATGAGTGGAATTAAAGACGTTAAGTATTTCCAAGCATTTATACTGTCTAAGCAAGATGTCGAATAGAAATATTAAGGGAATAATTTAAGATTAAAGTTTAATTTAAGTTAAGTTATATACCGTTATCAGGAAAGGGTAAAGTAGACTCGTCTCTCATTCTCTCTGAGAGAATATGTGCAGTTAATGCAGCTTTAGCCATCGTGCTTTTGCTCAAAAGTTTGCACATTGCTTGACCCCTCCCCCTTAATATCAATTGTTTATAAGCCACAATATCCTGCCTGAAAAGGCCATAAACATTACAGTTGGCATCTGCAATAAATAAAAAATAATCATGTCCGAGCAAATCATGACTTCTCCCTTTACATCTACCTTTGACTAGGTGTAAAATTTAGTCTCAGACATAGCACTACGCGGAGATGGTGCAACGGGTATAAATTCTATGCACGACTTAAAGCGCATTTTGTGTCCAGCCTAGTCTTGCAACCGGGTGTATGTCCAGCTGGTGCAACCGGCCCCAGGAGCAAGACTGGACACCCCTGACATAACATGATCCTCAGTAGTCTGCAAGTTACTTTTGATATGCTCTGAATATGTTCAAATGTCTCCAGTCATCATGTCTTTAATAATCAGTGTTAAATTATATTTTATCCATTTAGCATCAAGACAGAGTTTGGAACAAAGGAGTCTCCATATGTGAAGTTGATTCATTTCGGCATAATTGCCTCATCTGATATTTTAGCTCTGACCACGGCCTGTAGGATGGATCTCTACAAGTTTCCCTTCGACAGCCACAGCTGCAATATAACACTGCAATCTACAGCATATTCAAGTACATCTGAAACCTATGAAATAGTTTTGACAAACAAACACACAATAACATGGTTTATACTTCTAAAAAATTTGACTTCTTATTCCCACAGTTCAGGAGATTAGAATTATTAAATTTAGTGATGCAACATGGATTACCATCCAGTCCAAGAAGACCTTTCACACCCAGGGAGAGTGGGAGCTCATCAGTATAAATGTGACTAACTCCATTACCAACATTATTGAGGTGATAGAAATGGATCAGCTGATATATCAGGTACAGAGCACATGGTATGGAATGTAAGCCAATATTAAATACATAAATACAATTATAAATATATATATATATATATATATATATATATATATATATATATATATATATATATATATATATATATATATAATTTTATTTTTATTTTTTTTATTTTGACACTTAAAAAGGCTAAATCAATTTAATTTCTGGTCATTTTCATTTATTAGTACGTAAAAAGTACATTCATTATTTACACAGACAACATCAAGTTCATTGTGATGCTAATGTTACTCTCTCTCTCTCTCTCTCTCTCTCTCCATGGCAGATCACCATAAAAAGGAGACCTCTATTTTATGTCATCAACTTCATGCTACCAGTATTTTTCTTCCTTGTTTTGGATGTGATGTCCTTCTTCATAGATGGAAGTGGGACAGACAAGCTGAACTTTAAAGTGACTTTACTGTTGTCTATTTCTGTGTTCCTGCTGATCCTTAATGACACACTGCCCTCTACGGCTGATAAAATCCCACTGATTGGTGAGTCTAAATCAGGGGTTTTCAAACCTGTCCTGGAGGTAGTACAATTAAATTCATTGGTAGTTTCTGGTCTGAGCTGTACCCCCTCTAGCCACAACCCCATTTTGCATGTCTCCCACATCTAACACACCTGATTCAAATCATAAGCTCATTAGTAGAGAATGCAAGACCTGATTTGGGTGTGTCTAATAAGGGAGACATACAACATGTGCAGGGCAGGACGGCCATCCTGGTTTTTTTTTTTAGGAATGCAATCTTGTTACTGAAGCTCAGATGAAGTCACAGAAATCAAATGACATGCATTAAACCTAGAGTATTTTCTCAAAATGAAATATAGTTGAAAATGCAAGGATTTAAGGCAGAATAGTCAAAAATCCTTCTCAAATCACATCAGATGAAATATATCCAGCAGAGGGAAACAGAGCACAAGATCAAACTCATTCTGTCTTACTGTTTTTTTATTTAATTATTAGATCAGTGAGATTACCTGTCCATATGTTATTTGTGTGTACTTAAGCTCTTCAATTGTTACTTTGCTTAATCTTGGAGTTCTTCTGTTAGTTAGAATGTTTGTGAACTGTCTTGATCCTCGTGACCAATGCTGAGAATTGTGTGAAAGAATTCTGCCTACATTTTGTAGACTTATTTATATGTTGTTTGTGTTCTAAATAAATACATAAGCCATCATTGGGGTGGTACCTTTGAAAAAGGTCATTAGAAGTACATTAGAAGTCTATATTAATACCAAAAGTGTACATTTTAGTGGTATATTTTAAAGTTTTGTACCCTTTATAGCATAGCAGTCATACTTTGCTGTTTTCACAGGGATTTTCTGCAGTGTGATTTTTAGTCTTATTGGCATCAGCCTTCTGGAAACCATCCTTGTCAATTTTCTAAAGGCTAAAGGAGCAAAGAAGATTTTAGTGGAAACAACAGCTCCTGTTAATGGCCAAAGTGGTAAGAGACTACAGAGAATGTGATTATGAGGAACATTTCCCTGTATTTTATACTTTCACTTTATAAATTAGAGTTAATTATTAACATATTTGTTCTATGTCTGATTTGATGCAAAAAAAAAAACAAAAAAACAAAAAAAAAAACACTTTGTTGCATATAAGAAACTCAAATAAAATTAATCTTTGAGTAAATTAAACTTGAAGATTTTATTTGATCACATGAACATAACAAGCCCTGCAAAACTTGGCATTAACACACATAAAGTGGTCTCTGTATCTAGAAAACTGACTGAATTTCTGTTTCTCACTATGGGAAGTTTGGATCATTTTATTTAGTTCAGATCTTTGAATCTCGTTCAGCAAAACTGAATCTGTATGAATCTATTTTCAAGTAATTTCAGCAGATTATAATTAAAATGCTACATGTTAATATCCAAATTCCCCAATATATCTACTTGCGCAAACACATCACATTTCAAATAAGTCAAAACTATAATACAGCTAAGGCCAAGTTATTAGAAACAGAAATTATTAATTGATTGCTTAGCTGGGTTTTCAAGCTTTGCAGTCGTTCGTTCTTTTGTCACGTCACATCCGTTGAAGCTGTGCAGATGGGAAACTGAAATGATTAGTTCACCTCCTGCATCTTCAGGTTTGAGTTGTTTACGTGACAGCCTTACAGGACATAAGGATGTGCAGGTTGTACTGGAAACAGAAATGATTAGTTCACATTCATATAATTTACACGGGGTTCATTCTCGATAAAGCAGTTAGCAATACTAATACGCCAGGGCAACCCGCGTTTTACTGTCAGGATTTACTAAAGATGCGCAGTGAAGAATTAGTGCTGAAAAGGTGTGGACACAGTTATTTTTGTCACCTGACCTTATTGCATTTGTATGCATTTGTAGGTGTTTCCCTTTGAGACACAAAATATATGGGAAGAGAGTATTAAAATGAATCATGCAACGCTTTTTACTAATGTTTTTGTTTGTCAAATTACTGGTATTTTCGCCATTATTTAACGCCCAAATAAAGCATGTCTTAAAGCAGTCGGTAATTTGCGCTGCTCTTGGTAGACTGAACTGGTCATTATGGAAATGATCTGGTTGCGTCTGTGTTCTTTAATGTGTGTATTATTAATAAATCACACACAGAATTTTCCCCTTCTATCTGCGCTTTAAATTCTGGAACCGTGTACGTTGATTATATTAAATCTATAACTTAGTCATACCCAAATGCAGGTCACATGTTAATGCCTAGTGTAAATGCAGAAAAACATAGCATTTAAAGTCTGAAATTAACACTTGTAAAATCACATAATGGCATATGGAACAAACCATTCCACAAACCACATGTGAAATTAATTTCTTCTTTCTATAAAGGAGTATCAGCAAAGACTACCCGATACAAAACATACAAAAAAAAAAAAGGTTATCCAGAGCCATACTTTGCTTTTTTCCTCTCATAGACAATGTCAGAGACCCGCAGAGCCCTCCAGACTCAGTTAAGGATCAGAATGAAGAACAGTCTTGTACCCTTGACCTTCTAAAGCAGATCCTCACTGAGTGTTGTGCTGCAATTCAGCAAAACCAGCGAAAGAAGATGTCTCTGTGCTGGACCAGAGTGGCAAACATCATAGATGTGACCTTCTTGGTTCTTTACATATTCACCATTATTATGTTTCTGTCTGTGCTAGGGAAGCTTTGGTTATATACATGAAATATCACAATATTCAAAACCACAAACAGCCAGGCACAAGAACAGTTTCTTCCCTCAAGCAATCGATCTCATGAACACTTAACTTGACAATAAATGTGTAACACACAACACTATATATATTTATTTAACATAAACTTACTTACATTTCCCTGCATTTGTACATAACAAACCTGTACACACATCTAATACCATCTGTTGTCTATTTTGTTTTCTTTAAATATCCATATATATATTGAATACTGTTATTCACTATTTGCTCATTCTGTTTGTATTCTTTTTATTATCTGTTCTTGTCTCGTCACTGTCAGTCTGTTTGTACTGTTGAAACTGTCATCAAAACAAATTCCTTGTATATGTAAACATGCCTGGCAATAAAGTTTGCAATAAACTTTCTGATTCTGATTAATGCATAACTTAAGTGTTTATATTTTATTCACAAAAACATGAATAAATGTAATGTAAAAAATTAGTAAAAACAATGAATAAAAGTCACAGTAAATCACAATAAATAAATACATGTGGTCATGGCCAAAAATATTGGTACCGTCACCACTACGGTACAACTACCACTACCATTACTATTACCACTACGTTGCGCCCCAAAATTCTTTGGTAATCACCAGATTTCATGATACCGTTCACACAGTCAAGGGATCCAGTGCCAGAAGCAGCAAAGCAACACCAAAACATCTTTGAACCTCCACCATGTTTGACTGTAGGGACTGTTTTCTTTTCTTTGAAGGCCTCATTTCTTTTTCTGTAAATGGTGTGATGATGTCCTTTACCAAAAAGCTCTACTTTTGTCTCATCTGTCCACAGCACATTCTCCCAGAAGGATTGTGGTTTTGTCACATAAGTTTTGGCAAACTCCAGTCTTGCTTTTTTATGCCTTTGTGTCAGCAGTGGTGTCCTCCTGGGTCTCCTACCATAGCGTCCCTTTTCATTCAGATGGCAACGGATAATGTGAGCTGACACTGTTGTACCCTGTGTCTGCAGATCAGCTTGAATTTGTTTGGAAGTTAATCGGGGTTCTTTATCCACCATTCGAACTATCCTTCACTGTAATTTTTCATTAATTTTGCTCTTACGTTCACGTCCAGGGAGGTTAGCTACAGTTCAATGGGCTGTAAACCTCTTGATGATATTGCACACAGTGGACACAGGAACATTAAGATCTCTTCCACATTTTTTTTTCTCTCAGATCCACAGACAACTCTTTACATTTCTTTCTTCCCCCATGCTCAGCGTGACACACAACACAAAGGTTGAGTCAACGTTTCTCCATTTTAACTGGTTGCAAGTGTGATTACTATATTGCCCACACCTGTTACTTGCCACAGGTGTATTTAAATACAAATTACAGGAGCATTACATGCTTGAAAAGCAACTATTTCTTACAGAGTTCACTGTGAAATTTGCAATTGGAACAATTTTCTGACAGAATTGCAAGGGTGCTGATATTTTTGGCCATGACAAAACAACACATGAACACATGAAACAAAGCTTTATTCTAACATCCTACTTCCATCTCATCACAGCTGTGATTATTATTCTAATGAAGCAGCTGATCACCATGTCCACCCTCACCTGTCTCTGCCATCCATCACGTCACTCATTGCTGAAGTCAGACTAGAATCTGATCATGGATGGGAAAGGGACATGTCCTTGCCTATGTACACCCATCTGTCTCATCACCCCATAGAGCCTGACAGAACCCTGTGGAGGCTTGTTTCAACAGCAAAGCACTCCTGTGCACAAAGCATAGCCTTTGGCATGCTGAAAACATACTGGAGCTCTATTTTCTTCAAGGCCTTAAGAGTTGAGCCCTGCCTTTGTGACCGAGGTTGTTACATGCTACGCTGTGCTTTATAGTCTTGCTCTTGTCAATGGGGACATTGCTGAGCCAGAGGATGAGGAAGACCATGATGATGACACCCTTAACCACACAAACTTGAGGTAAGAATGGGAGAACACATGCAGGGCAATCTGGCTACCGCTGTGTTGGCTCCAAACCTTTGTGCGCCTGCTCTCTATGAGCATGACTACCTATAAAACATTTAAACAGAGTAAAATGTTTTACCATTCATGTTGTCATCATTCCATTCTCAGATTTAATTTTATATGTTGCTCCAGAGGATTGGGGTCCCAGTAATCACTTTGGATAAAAGCATCTGCAAAATGCATAAATGTAAATGTAAATGTAAATAAATGTTATTTTTGTAAATCTTTTTTTTTTTTTTTGTAAGTGGCACAAACCCTCAATAAAACTGCTTAATTCTTACATTTAATATGTTCAAGGTACTGCTATAATATAAATGCACATACATTTCATACAATTTATGTTTGGGGGGCTTAAAGGGTAAGTTCTGTGGTGGAGTCTGCCACTTCTGTGAGACATCACTGTTTAAGTCTAAAGGTTTTGATGCCAGAAGAGAGACTTTATTATCAAAGACAATGAAGCTGAGAGAACTTTTCATTTTCTTAATAGCTTTCCTCAATTTCGAACTGGTTTATCTGGATTAGCAGCAATTTAGCAGCACTTTTTCTCGAAGGAAGTAAAAACAGTTTAAATATATTGTCATGCCTCCATTTACAGTAAGGAAGAGGCCCCATGACACATTTTTTTTTGTCTAGCGTCAAAACAGGATGTTCAGCATCTTCAGCATAAAATGTATGTCTGCACATTCCAGGCATCTATACCATTCTTCTGCAGGCATCTTTACACACAGGTAATACATGATTACAATAGTAGAATAACTTGATTCACATCTTGATCAATACAAATCCTCTACAGTTGCAAGGGTGTCGTTTTCAGATTTATCCACTCTAGTGGTTTCAGGCTTCCAAAACGCCAGATCCGTCTGGACGAAACACCTATACGATACAATATGTTTATGTGTACAGCTAAACACATCTCTGTGTGGACGGGGCCTAAGACTGTGCCTGGAAATCAGTTGTAGTGATTCTTGTGTTTGTCCTTTTTCTTTTCTTCTTGTTTAATTAATTATTATTAAATAATCACTTAACAATCTCATTAACCTCAACACTGCTTCATTCTTACTTCAACACTTTAAATGTGTGGACACATTTAAACACTTGAGTAGTGTTCATTTAACACTGGGGATTTGGCTGTGTACATGTGTGCAGTTTCAGGTTATTCCATTACTCCATGCTTTTAATTTTCTTAATTGCTTTCATCATTTTCTTCATACTTCAAACTGGTTTATCTGGATTAGCAGCAGTTTAGCAGCACTTTTTCTTCAAAGGAAGTAAAAACAGTTTAAATATATTGTCATGCAAGAGTTCACTTACAGACTTTGAGATGATGGCGATTTCATCTGATAATGGACCTGCTTATGTTTGTGATTCCAGTTATGTCTGATGGTATGTACATTGTTTTCTCTATTTAAACTTGATAAAAGATAAAAAGCACATCGTGTCCATTTTAAATATCTGCAAATTTACAGGTTTGGATACATTTATCTAGATTGATGTCACTCCTTAAAAAGGGGGGAAAGGAAGAAAAAAAAAAAAACCTTAAAACAAAAAAACTTTTTCTTGTAAGGATTTAGTTAGTATGACTTTGATAGTCAAGGAAAAGTATTTTTATGTTCCTCCTGAGAATCTCTCCTGTTTTACTCATCACATTCAATGTTTATTTTTTTATGTGTTCAGCTTATAGCAGTTTTATTAGCTGATTTACATGGGAAATTAATATGATATTATTTGTCTTGTTAACAAACCAGGTGTTGGTTTTTCATCATGATGTCTTAGCAAACATGGTCTTTCTGTGTGTGTGTGTGTGAATACAACACCGTTGACATCCATAATGATAATTATAGTTTTTGTAAATGCAGTCCTTTATAACAGCACACCTGTCTTAGCTTTGAAGATTAAAAAATTATCTTTTTGTTTGCTCTTTTGGCTTTTCTAAGATATGTCTGTTTTTCTTAAAGTAAGAGCAGGATGTTTGGTGCCGTCTGAGCAGTGTTTTTTTTTTTTTTTTTTTTTCTTATCCAAAATGTTGTATTAACAGGAGCAACAGTGACCCTTTTTTTAGGAATTGTAAATGCTTGTTCATATCAATGATGATATTTATGATTAAAATTATCAAATGAAGAGTTAACCAGCTAAAAGCCATCTCGGTCAAAAATGAGATAATGACACTGAGTGAATGCTCCTGACACATATTATACGTCCATCAAATACTTTTACTTCAAACTCGCTAAAATACCAGCCTCAGCCCAATCAGAAGTACCAGTACTTACAGAAAGAAATGCTAATTTTCAGCCAGAAAGAAATGCTAATTTTAAAGAAATATGTCAGATGGATTTAGAGGCTTTTGAACTCTTCAGATATACTTTTGATTATTTCCTTAACTTTATAAATGATGGTATATAATGAAACTCTTCAAAAGCAACTGTATAATGGCTTAACATTGATAACCCATCAAATTCCATTGCCCAGTCTGAAGCATTTAATTCACTATATGTTTCTTGTGTTATTAAAACTGCGTCATCATCTCAAACATTTGTGCTCTTTTCCAACTTTCTTTTGCTTCATTAATATTTCAAAAAAAAAAAAAACTACATTTACTACTCCCATAAATAGAAAAAATATACCCCCCAATAAAACAAACAAAGCGAACACAATGCAGAATGACAACCTTTATCCATTCAGACTATTTTTTACTGAATTCTGATTAAGCTTTAGTTTTGTAATGTTTTCTTAACCAATACACTTCTTGGTCAGTGAAGCAGTTTTCACTCTTAAAAGCCTTTACATTCTGAATGAACTGTAATGGGAACTCTTTCATTTTAACTGCCCTCCCTTTTCCCCCCTCACATTTAAAAAATACTTGACGTCGTCTACACTGTATATTCGACTAGAAAAAAACAAAAAAAAAAACACACTCTGTTGTGTAGCACAGCAGGTCATACATAAATAATATCTTCATTATGTCCTTAAACAAGTTTGTTTGAAAATGTTTCAATGAACCCAGCAGTACAGTAATTTTCAGTTAATAAGATTCATTTCATTTCATTGTAAATCAACTAACAAAACTACTATAAGCTGAAAACATCAAAAAGCAACTATGAATGTGATGAGCAAACAGGGGAGATTCTCAGGAGGAACATAACGATACTTTTCCTCGATTATCCTCAAGTAAATAAATAAATAAATGATTTTAATTTAAAATTAAAATCATACAAAATGTCACAACAGTATCAACACTTCTTCAACACAATATCAACAAAGTTGTTGATTGTACTACATCAGAAACAGACAAAAATATAACCAAAAGAAAAATCATATGTAAAGTGCAGAAAAAAAGTAAAACAACTCCATAGTAATACAGTATATACAGTTAAATCAAACTGCTTTTGAAAAAGTTTAATATTAAACTTATTAAAAACAAATCTGAGTGAGAAGTTATTTTGTTTTCATATTTTTATCTTTCACCAACAAATAAACTAACACAACGGCCAAACCGGATTTTACCATCTTTGTTTAAAACGTTTTTATCCACCGTGTCATCTTTGTTCTTACACAATCCATTGGCATGCACATAATTAGCTCTAAATTGCATTTTTACTGCATTTACACTGCTACAATGCACTAGGCTTATTATTAACATGGTTAAAACTACAACATTCTCACTCGCCTCAGCTACGAGATTTTCATCCAAGCCTGACTGTTGCTCCTGGTTTCTGTTTCACCTTCATATCTTGCTTGCTGTGAGCTAGTCTGCATTTCCCTACATGTAAAGTGTGCGAACCTGAGACCATTTTTAAAAATAAAATATAAACATGGAAAACAATATGTAACAATGGTTATACATAGTAGATGTGGAGATGTGATCTTGCATCAATATGAGCAAACCTGGTAAAGAAGGGATTGTAATAAAGTGAGCATACTTGAGTGTGTGTATGTGTGTGTGATTTGACATATTAAACTCTGTTCTTAGCAGTAACAGCAACCAACCCAACACAAGCTCCTACTGCAGCTGCTAGGCCTAAAAATGTGACTGAAGGTAGGTGTGCTTATTTATTTATTTATTTATTTATTTGTTTGTTTGTTTGTTTGTTTGTTTGTTTGTTTATAATTAATAATTCATCAGTTATTTGCCTGTAATTACTATAACAGTGAGTTGAATGTGTGTAGTTGTGTGTATGTGAGTGTTTATTTATTCTTGGTTGTTATTATTCAATAGTTGCAGTGATTAATACAGGGTTGGTAGTAATATTTTCTGCAGAGGCACCATTGAGAGTATAATATAAAGATCATTTCAGACTGAGATCATATGTGTATAGCAGACACTCAAACTGCTCTTCCATCAGTTACTGCTTTGGCTCCAACATAAAAAGCTCTTTGCCAGTCCTTGAACACAGCTTCGATTTGACGCTACAGTCTGTTATGAGAATCCTTATCATTTGTTGTCAGATCTTCTCTAAAGCACAGCTTTCTAGACGTCAAATATTCTGATAATTTTGCCTGATCTGACTGATCTGGATAGAAACCTGATAATGACTGGGAGAGTTTTCTCCACAGGCTTCTTATCAACTATGTGGTATCAATGTGATGTTGACAGGACACAACATCAGCAGATTTCAATCTCTCGGGTTTTAACATCCTCACCTTCCTGTTCTTACGGACTATTTAGCCTTAGGTTCCACCGTATTTGGTACCTTTCAGCTTCATTCAGCTTTTCTTCAAGATCTGCAATCCTTTTTTGATGTTTTTTTACCCACTGATGTCTAGGGGAGTTTCGAGGACAATAGAGAAATCACCATCCTCCCGATTTCAGATCTGAGCATTTCAGAAGCGTATAGAATAATTCATATTTTAAACTGGGGAGACAGATTGTGATCTCTTTAAAAGCAATGCTTTTGCGTGTGTGTGATAAGAGCATGAAATATAGAAGTATGAATGTTTAAACATTCAACTGTGTGCTTGGAAAATATATTCTATGACAATATGTTACAGAATGTCTCATGTGCACAGGGTGGGTGCCTGATTTTAAAATCTGCAGTGATGCAGAATATGCTGCAGCTAAAAATAACCTTTATAAGCATCTCGGCTTGGACACGAATGACTTTCAGATTACCAGGATGTGGCCCTTGTTATTTGAGAACCAGCCTGCTGTAAATTTTGTGGACCTATATGTGACCTCCATCATAGATGTGGTATGAGTCCAGCATTAATTATCTTCTTATTGGATCATTAAGGGATGTCAAGCAGTTGTGGTTTGATCACGCAACACTTCTTTTTATCTACAGAATGAAAAAGACCAGAGCCTCAACACACAAGTCAAAATGATTACTGTAAGTATTTTAAAAACCTATTTCATTTTTACTTTGCAAAGTTTTACTCAATTTACATAATTTTCAAGCATACAGTATATCTAATACTCACACTGAATGTAATATAACTTTTTAGGTTTGGCCAAATTCAAATATGCGGTGGAATTCTACAATGTTTTGTGAAATGGACTCATTTGTAGCCCCCAAAGATCTATTCTGGACTCCAGACATCGGCATAATAGAAAGGTATAAAAACATTACTTCCTTTTATTTTGGTTGTTTTTCCTCTGAGTGATCGTTTAAAAAAGTTGCAAAATGATGGAAAAAAAAAAGAGTAATGGCAAAGGAAATGACAAAAGGGATTCACAGGCTTTGTTCACACTGCACTACGGAGCCCCTAAAGGGACATTTGCAAAAATAAAAAAATGAAGACTTTCGCGTGCACACAAAAAACTATTGCATAAAAAAGTAATTATTAACTATTAACTATTGCAATAAACAGAAGAGAACAGTAATTTGCTTACTTTTAAAAGGAGTAATCAGTAATTTAATTACATTTAAATTTTTTACGATTTACGATTTACGATTTACGATTTTTTACAATTTAATTTTACATTACGAGTAACTTACCCAGCACTGCTCAGGACTGTACAATCTGTACTTCATTATGATCTAATAAGAGTTAGTTGACATGTAGATGAAACATTACTAATTGTCAACGGAATGTTCGAAAGGGACCATCAAAATAAATTGTTACCCACTATAGTATTAAAGGTAAAAAGTACTGATTGATTAATATTTATTTTGTAATTTTCGACTTATATACTTTTAAGTTTAATACTTTTATATTACACATTTCAAATAATCCTACTGCTCAACGTAGCCAGTGTTAAATTAACATCCCTTCTGTATGTATGAATCTGACCCACAAGTCTACAAACTTACACTGAAGCAGTGTTGAATCTACACTTTGTAGTGTTAAATATTGAATTGCTTATGCAGTTAATTAAACCGATTAAGTTTAACCTCTGGATTGTGCAGCCTTCAAAATGAGATATTAATTAGCTGGTTTAGGTGTGTTTAATTAGAGCTGCAGCCAAACGCTGCAGGACAGAGACCTTCCAGGAGCAGGTCTGGACACCCCTAAAATAACATGATTCTTAGTCTGCAAGTTACTTTATTTTTGACTTGAATATCTGCTGTCCCCAATTCTCATGTCTTTAATAATCAGTGTTAAATTATATTTGATCGATTTAGCATCAAGACAGAGTTTGGAACAAAGGAGTCTCCGTATGTGAAGTTGGTTAGTCTTGGCTTTATAGCCTCATCTGACATTTTATCTCTGACCACGGCCTGTAAGATGGATCTCTACAAGTTTCCCTTCGACAGCCACACCTGCAATATAACACTGCAGTCTACAGCATATTCAAGTACATCTGAAAACATGAATCAGTTTGGCCAAACACAAGATTAAATAATTTATTCTTCTAAACTATTTGACCTTATATAAAATAAAATTTTAATGTCTGTCCCCACAGTTCAGGAGATTAGAGTTGCTAAATTAACTGATGCAGAATGGATGACTGTCCAGTCGAAGGAGACCTTTCACAACCAGGGAGAGTGGGAGTTCATCAGTATAAATGGGACTAACACTGTTGGCAAAGTTTTGTGGTTGGAAATGGATCAGCTGATGTATCAGGTACAGAGCACAGGGTATAAAGTTAAATTAAATTACATTAGTAATTTTCCAAAAAGGCAGGTGCATTAAACACCTTATGAAATAATGTATTGCCATTTTCCAATACATAGGGCTCAAAAAACATTATTTATTTATTTATTGTTATCATCATTTATTTTTTTATTTTTTATTTTTTTCAGTTTTACACCAATGTTTGAAATTATAGTATAGCATAGCATACAGTATTTTATATTTTATTCTTTATTTTATTTTCAAGTCAGCATGTAAATTGTGGGTAATGCTCAAGCGTAATCTTTAATACTATGGATCTCACATCAGAAGCTGCATGGAAACCCTGAATATGAAGGGAAATTTGTGGACTGTGTGTCTATTAGCAAGAAACTAATAATTAATAGACCCTGTTTATTCTTACAGCATTTATATAAATTAGTTTGTTAGGGTAAAATATTCTATAAATATATTCTATGGATACAAATATTCTATGGATCCTGATATTATGGATATGGATCCTGAAGTCTCTTTCTACTGAGAAAATGTTCTGCTGCAACTTTAGTTTTTGAAATTGATATTTCATTTTTTTTTTTTTTTTAAGTTTTATGATATGATTTGCACTGCTGTAACTTCTCCTGTAATTTGAACAATACCCTTAGTTTCTTATCATTCCATCAGAGTAGAAAACACACATTTTATCGTGATACTAAAGTTACTCTCTCTCTCTCGACATAACAGATCACCATCAAGAGGAGACCTCGACTGTATGTCATCAACTTAATTCTACCAATATTTTTATTTCTTCTTTTGGATGTGATGTCCTTCTTCATAGTTGGAAGTGGAACAGACAAGCTGAACTTTAAAATGACTTTACTGCTGTCTATTTCTGTGTTTCTGCTGATTCTTAATGACACGCTGCCCTCTACGGCTGAACAAATCCCACTGATTGGTGAGTCTAACATGGACATGTTTGTCATTACCTAATTTAAAGATGCAATTAAACCTAGAACCTCTTAAAATTATATATAGTTGAAAATGTAGGGTTCTTTACTTAGTTTTAGTTCTTGTGTTAATCAGAGCTTTTATGAATTACCTGTTGATTTCTTGTCTTTCTTGGTGTTTCTCTGCATTTGGGTCCACACTTCTCCAAAGAGCAGGGTTCCTGAACTCAAATCCATAAATCAAAACAATTATAAAGTGAATAAAATAAGTGTTTAATCTTAATTTGTATTAAAACCTCAACATTATTTGGACATTGATTTGTAATTTTCTAAGATCATAAAAATGTTCTTTCAAACAATTAAACACCTGCTGTTAACAAGCAGAATAACTGAAGGCTTTAGATCAAATTAACTGATATAAAAGAAGACATTAAATGTCTCAGCAGAGGATGATTAAACAACTTAAGCAGCATTACCATATACTAATAACCAGCTTGACTTTATTTCTTTTAAACATGCAAAGTTCTTGAGAAAGATGATCGACACGTCTGCTTTAAAAACAGTGAAAATGAGCATTAAAGTGGTTTAAATAATTGTTTTTCTTGTGTTTTTGTTTCATGCATGACAAATATGAAGTTTTAAATTTAGCAATTGTGAGAGAAAGATCACTTGTAATGCTAAATCCTACAATCTCTTGTATAAAAGTTGAGACACACTTAGACATCAACACTCATTGTCCAAACTTTACCAATGGTGACAATTTGAAAATGTATTTAAATATAAAAAAATAAAAGAATCCAGCTGCATAATTTATTCATGCCAATTAGTTGCAAGTGATTGATAATGATATACTGTTAATGTTAAGTTAAAATCTCAAAATTGCTTGACATGCTGTCATTAATATTAATAATATTCTTTTTTTAATCGATAATCTAAAGCTCGTATTCAGTTTAGGAACAAACTTTACCTACGGACATCATGCCAAACCTGCTCTTTCCCGAGGATTATGTGATCACACAAACTTGAGAAAATGCCATGTAATGCAGGAAAGCCATTGCAGTAATAGTTTGTTGGGATTCACTTTATTTTGATGATCCCTTTAACACATGCTGTTGACTATAAGTAACGTTGCACCTACATATCTACTGACTCTCATGTATTAAGCAGACAGTCTACTAATACTCTTATGAGAGTTAGTTGACATGTAGATGCAGAGTTATTTAGTGTCAACAGAATGTTAAAAAGGGACCATCAGAATAAAGTGTTTCCCATTTGTTGTTTTCACAGGAGTTTACTTCAGTGCAGTTTTCATTCTCATTGGCATCAGCATCCTGGAGACCATCCTCGTAAATTTTCTGATGACTAAAGGAGCTGAGAAGAGATCAGGAAACACAAGAGCTACTGTTACTGGCCAAGATGGTAAGAGTCAACACGACATCTGATCAGGAGGAACTTCTTTCTGTTTTTTATAGTTCTCATTACAAATGAAGGCTTAGTAAGATAAATACATTAATAATTTTTTTTTTTTTTTTTTTTTTTTTTTTGTTTGTGTTAAAATGTAGTTTGTTTTGTCACTTTGGTACACTGTGAAAAAAAAAGGTAAACAAACTTGATGTTTTATTGAAGATAAAGTTTGTAATCACCATTACGGTACTCAGTGTTTGCTGTAGTGGCTGCTGTTTATAAGGTACATTTGTTATGGTGTGATTCTGTTTGAGTAACTAATTATTTTGAAAGCTTTTTAAAAACATGTTGAGCTTCTGCATTACTCCAACACATAGTATAATGACCAGTTTCACAGACAGGGCGTAGACTAAGGCCATAGTTCAATTAGGACACTTAAGTAATTTTTATGAACATGCATGAAAAAAAAAAAAAAAAAAAAACATAACTGGTGTGCATCTTGACACAAAACAAAGGCACTGATATATTTCAAGATCAATCAGTGCAATTTTATTTCAGTTGAAACAGCTCAGACTTACATTTTAGTCTAGCCACAACAAATTTATAACCACACAATTCAGGCATCGAGAGGAGGAAAAGAAACGACAACAAAAAACCCATCAATATCTAAACATATATTAGTTGTTAATTAAGCGTCTGGAAATCAGTAGTCTTTGTCATTTTTGTGTTTCACTCATATCTTCTTTTTTTCTGTTCTTGTTTTTTTTCTGTTCTTTCCATCAGTGATTCTGCTTGCTAACATCAGATGTTCATCACTAATGCTCAACATTCACTTGCATATTCACTTAATTATTTCACTGCAACACTCCATCAACGTTATTTTTACTCTTTGTAGTGGACACATGCTTTTCATGTGGTGTGGAAAGAGTTAAAGGTGTAATACCTGTCTACAAAATGTATTTTAACAGTAATAAATTGTAAATTAAATTTAGGTAACAGTAATTTACTGTTAATTTTCAGCGTTGGTTCCCAGAGTGATGACTAACGTGCATGAGATTTAGCATACAGTACTAACTCTTATTCAGAATTTATATTTGCAGTTTATATAGTGTTTAACATAAAATAATAAATGGGCAGAACACAAAGATGCAGATAAAAGATGCAATTACTGGTAGACTCACCTGATGCCCCGACAGAGATAAAACAAACAAACAAACAAACAACAACAACAAAAACTACTGAAAGACAGAAAAAAAAAAACATTATCATAATACTTATAAATGTATTATATTTAAGAGTTCAAGATATTTTACAATAGAGTATAACAGTGCCTTAGCACACTGCAGCCTTTTCCCATTGGGATTAAAAAACATTATAAACCAAGAACCAAACCAGCTAGCTACAAGGTGAATCACAACATTACAAATCTTTTTTTTTTTTTTGAAAATATAAGTAAGGGGATGGTTGCTCCAGAGCTCTTTTGATGTGATTTGCTTGATTAAAAAAAAAAAAAAAAAAGTTAAGTTACGCAGAAGTTGTCTTACTTGTTTATTATGATTTTCGTTGTTGTATATATTTTTAATTATATATTCAATTTATATATATAGATATATATATATATATATATTTAACTTTGTGATTTTGCACATAATGTTACAGCAGGGGGTGATCTGTTAGTGTTTAATGTTCTTTTATTGCTTTTTTTAATGTACTCATATGAATCGAGTTCAAAACACTACTATGACATTATAAATGTTGCTTTTTAAATATAAATGGTGGTTGCTAATTTAAGGCAGATGGTTTCTACAAAAAAAAAAAAAAAAAAACAACTGTCAAATCAGCAGTAAACTGCAGGTAAATGTGCTGCCAGTATTTTATTGTTAATTTACATAGTAGTTGTTGTTTTTTTCACTACACTCTAAAAATAAACAGCACTTTGAAGGTGAAGTACCACAAATTAATTACCATAAATCTACACAGAAAAGTGTAGATAATCTTTGAACATCACAACATCCTGTTAGTTCTGAAACATTTAGAACAGTTTGCTCCCCTGAGACAGAAATCATAAACCAGACCCATGGTTTAGTGAACCATGTAGAAGAGCATGTAGAAGATGGGACGGAAAATGGAAGAAAGACAAGTTACAAATTTATTATGGAAAGTTGAGAGATTCTTTGTCTAAATTCCAGCGGGCTGTGAAAACTGACAGATAGAGACACTTCACAGATTTTATTGAGAAAAACCATCATAATCTGAGAGTTCTTGCATGGCATATTTCCCTCTTTACTTTTGAGGACATTGTACTCAAGCTTTACATACTCTCTTAAAGACATTGTCCAAACACATTTGCTAAAGCAAGGTATTGAATTGGTTGTTCCATTTATATTGTCTATAATTAGTAGGGATGTGATGAGATCTCGTGGCACGTGGCAAGATCTGATGTGTCTCGCGAGACCAGTCGGATCTCGTGAGATTTCGTGACCAAAACATTTTGCAGTAGGCTCGTTTGAGATGCGCCTCGCCTCGCCTGAAATGTAGGCGAGAGTAGGCGGCTGCAGTGAGGGGAGGAGTGAAATAAGTGCAGTCAAGATGGACAGTTCTGACCTCTCGAAGTAGAAGATACATACGAGATCAAAGGCGGATATCGCGTTATCACACTCACGTGCTGTTGCTGATAAACATGATATAATTCCAGCTCTGTTGTTTTTATATGAAAATAAATATGATGAACAAGACACTCAAAGTGCTTGCTATTTAATTCCATATGAAAGGCTTATTTATCATCCATTTTTAGTTTAATACAAACGTGTATTTTTGATTTTTATAGAAATATGACATCAATGACATATCTCACGCAGACATCGCACTGGCATAGTGTTTGGGAATAATCATGCATAATCTAAACACATAACCACATGATATTCAGTGGCGGATTAAGACTCTTTGGTGCCCCTGGGCAATGACACCTAAAGTGCCCCCCTACCACACGCCTCCCCCAATACTCCACCCACATTTTTTTTTATTCGCAAAATTTCATATTAATAAACGTATCTGATAACAGAAGGCTATATCAACAGAAGTCTTTTTAAGCTCAAGTAGAAATCCTTACAAAATCAGGTTACCACTTTTTACAGTGTTAGATATAAATCTGAACAGTACAGCAAATTCAAACATGTTTTAACTAGTGAAAGCAGCTGTTACAGGTATAATAATAATCCAATCGGTTCATCTCATCAGACTCTATGGCCAACAAAGAAAGTGTGGATTGTGTTTTTAGAGTCTTTATTGTCCTCAGTTCATTTTTCTTTCATTTATATTTATTTTACAAAATAATTTTTGAGCATTTTACTCCCTTCAAAAAAAGGTGTAAAATGGGTTTTTCAGAAATTAAACAAGGAGAGCATTGTCTTGTTGCAGGGATGGGCAGTCTTTTAAATACATGTATTTGAAATACAAAATACTATTTTGTATTTAAATACCTTTGAAAAAAAAATTGCATTTAAATACATTTAATCTTAGTATTTTTGTATTTTCAAAATAAGGTACTCTGTCAATCAGCCTCCTTATTAGACTGCTGATTTCCTGCAGGAATGGGCAATATTTCAAATACATGTATTTAAAATAATATTTTGAGTCTTTGTATTTAAATATCTTTGGAAAAAGTCAAATGCATTTTGTATTTAAATACATTTAATCTTAGTATTTTTGTATTTAGTGTTTTTTGATCTTGCGGTGATCACCGGTGATCGATTCTGCGCAGAATTTGCTCATCTCAAAGGAGCCTAATGAATCAGAGGGTCGGGTTTAATGTGAACGTAGAAAGAGCAACACAAACAGTCTTTTCAACCACATTATAATCATTATTTCTGTGTTACAGACATTTAAATAACAGAAGTACTGGGATAAAAGTGTATAGTTTGGATATAAACACTTATTGTCTACAGTAGCGATCAGAACGAAACTATCTTAACACCTGTATGTTTTGTGATGCTTATCCTCTTCCGCCAGGAGGTGGCGACAACTGCCCGTTTAAAAAAAGTATGTCATTGAATCATTCATTCAGATTTCAAGTCAAACAAGTCTTAATGAAGTGAGACATTGACTCCTTCACTGAATGTTTTTTATTTATTTTTTTATTATTATTATTATTTTTTTTTTTTTGTTTGAATGAATATATGTTTTTAAAAGACTTAAGCAATGAACAGTTTGTCAGAACCACTAGTAAATTACATTATTTTGTTTAGTTTTCTAATCTTTTTTCTCCAGAATCGTGAGAGAATCATGGTCTCCAATTTATTAAAAACAACTGGGATTTTCAATTTATGCATGTGAAGCTCTTGTTTAAACGTTGTTTAATACTGCATATAATTCATTAAAATGGAAGTTTAATTTCATAAAGTTCAAAATGCACCTACCTTTTTTTTTTTTTTTTTTGCATTTTGCATTTTGTCTTTTTCAGCTGAATAAAAGACTATTATCCCTATATATTTCATCATTGAGGATTTCTTAAGAAAAGTTTAAAAATCTCGTCTCGTGGGATAAGTGTCTCGTCACACCCCTAATAATTAGTAAGAGTTTACTTTCAGGGACTGTCACTGATTATTGTAAACATGCTGTAGTTTAGCCTTTGCTAAAGAAAAATAATAAATAAATAAATAAATAATAATAAATAAAAAATAATTCTGGATAAGACTGTTTTATGCAATTATAGACCAAAATTAAACAGCCTAGGTCAAATGGTAAACCAGAAAGGCCAAACCAAAACACAATGACGACATAACCAAAACTGAACGTAAGTATGACAAAAACATTCCTTGTATTTTGGTGGTTTCATCAAACTTTGTGGTCTTTAAAAGAAATACTGTGCAAATGTCCCCACTTTTGGTCATGCTGTATTTGCTGAAGGGTCACCACAGGGATAAACAGAGCAAAATATTTACCATTGTTCATTGCAATATTTCCCTGTAGCTGTAGGTTGTTTTACATTTTATTTGTATATTTACACAGACTTTGTAAGTCATTATAATATTTAAGGCTTTATAATCCCTTTCTTGTGATGCATGTCTCTAGGTGTTATTTGTCATTCATACTGACTCTCTAACATAAATATATCCCACATGGCAATTGACATCTGGTCTAGCTCTGGGCCAAGCAAGCAGTTACACTCGGCTCAAATGCAGCAAAGAATTACGGCCTTTGAGTGGCCCAGATCTGGACTACAGACATGAGCCACACATGAGCCATAACTGGCCCAAATCTCAGCCAAATAGTAACTTATAACCAGCCCTGAACTGGACCAGAACAAGTTTTAATAGTGCTACCCCCAAGCAACCATTGAATCAATGTTAAAAGTAGTTGATTTGTCAGTGTTAATGACATTGAATCAATATAACTTTTGTTCCAGGTATTAAAGTGCTCCTATTATGCCATTTTAAAGGTTGCTAATATTGTTTTATGAGACTCCTAAAACAGGTTTACATGTATGCAAGGTCAAAAAACACTTTAGTTTTCTCCAAAAATAGATTTAATTGTACCTCATTTCTAAATGATTCGTAAACGACTCGTGCGAAGCAGTTCAAAGAATCAGTCTTTTATGATTGGTCTACTGCGTACAGCGCGTGTCGGAAAACGAAACGCCCATCGCCATAACTGAATGACAGCCCTGGAACAAATTAGAAATAATGTACTCACACCCTTGTCATCCACAATGTTCATGTCTTTCTTTCTTCAGTCGTTTTTTGACGAAAACATTTCAGCATTTTTCTCCATATAATGGATTGGTACGGTGCCCTGATTTTGAACTTCCAAAGTGTAGTTTAAATGCGTCTTCAAATGATCCCAAATGTGGTTGTAAACGATCACAGCCGAGGAAGAAGGGTCTTATCTAGCACAACGATTGGTTATTTTCATAAAAATAATACAATTTATATATTTTTAATGTCAAACGCTCGTCTTGTCTTACTCTGCCTGGACTGTTTTTGTTCCTGTTCATGACAGTTAGGGTATGTCGAAAAACTCCCATCTCATGTTCTCCCTCAACTTCTAAATCGCCCTATATCGCTGTTTTACCATTTTGTTAAGGGGGTTTGATCTTCTTTGCATGTTCACTTTGCAAAGACTGGGTCGGTACTTCTGCAGTGATGTAGGATGATTTTGAAATTATTTTTGAAGTTGAGGGAGAAAATACGTTCAGAGTTTTTTGACATACCCTAACTGTCTTGATTCAGAATACACAGAGTTCAACGAGAGCAAGGCAAGATGAGCGTTTGGAAAATAGAAAGTATTTAAATTTTATTTTTTTTTTAATGTAAATAACCGATCATTTCACTGGATAAGACCCTTCTTCCTCAGCTGGGATCGTTTTAAGCCACATTTAAACTGTATTTTGGAAGTTCAAAATCTGGGCACCATATCAGTCCATTATATGAAGAAAAATGCTGAAATGTTTTCCTCAAAAAACATAATTTCTTTACGACTGAAGAAAAAAAGACATGAACATCTTGGATGACAAGGGGGTGAGTACATTATATGTGAATCTTTGTTTTGGAAATGGACTTCTTTAACTTATTAAATTAAATTTAGTGATTCCTCTGTGTACCACTAGAGGGAGTCTGAGTACCACTATTGGTACTACTTTGAGAACCACTGGTACAGATGCACCATGTTTTTTTTTTTGTTTTTTTTAATTATTACAAATATGCATATACTTTCACTACCTTGGGGCATAACCCACAATGGCACTGGAGCTAAAGGAATTATTGGAGCATATCCAACCTCTTCCAGTCTCATATCTCTTATTAATTTCCCCACTCTCCATCCGAAACTATTGCACTCTTCCTTCCCATGTTCCCAGCTAGGTTTCAGAACTTTTTAATAGGGTGATTTTCCCTCTGACCTTTTAAATTTGCCCAATAGGAAACCATTAATTGTTGTCTTCTTATCTGTAGAGGCATTTCTCCCATCTCTACTTGAAGAGCTGAGACTGGAGAGGTTAGACATGCCCCACAACAAATTCTTAGGGCTTGAGACTGAATTCTGTCCAATTTAATCAAATTTGATTTGCTTGCAGAGCAGTATACTAAACAACCATAATCCAATATAGATCTTATCATGGAGATATAAATATAGTTTTAAAGCCAATCTATCTGCTCCCCATTCCTGACCCGATATACACCTCATGACATTCACTACCCGCTTAAGGCTGTTATCTTAAACGCTATTGATTCCTTTAATCTGTTTAAGCAATAAATCCAACATAATTCTATAAACCCAAATCCCATTCTTTTACTGTAAAAATAGTGATCATGATATTAAAAATGTTACTTTCGAATGTACCTTCAGAATTTCATTCTGAATGACTGCAGGTTACTGACGTCTTTACCACCGCGTCTTTGTAAAGGTCTTGTAGTGCATCCATAATCAAAATAATTAATCAACAACAAATTACAATTATTTTATGTATATAGAATCTCACAAACTGTTCATAAGTTCAAAATATCTTTTAGTGTTACAGTGCCATTGTATTGATTACACAGAATAGAAAAAAATGTTATAGAATCAGTCATTTCTCTGTTTTGAACCATGCTTTAGTTTTTTCTGTACTTTTACTAAATGTGCATGGAAACTAAAAATGTTTTGCCCGATAAGAACAAACCTATATGGTCGATAAAACACAATAATGATAATAATAATAATAATAATAATAATAATAATAATAATAATAATAATAATAATAATAATAATAATCAGAAGAGCCAGTAGAATAAGTACTGCTTAATAACCTTCTGTTAAGTTGCATTAACCAATTTGGCAAACAGACAATTTTAGCCAATAAAACATTTATTCAGTTTCAGCTTGTCTACACACATCAATTTATTCATCCATGCTGTAGTAGCAGTCCATAGAACAGAAGCCATCAAACACTCTGTTGGAACAGAACGCTGTGAAAACCCCCTTTTTTCTGATGTCATCGAGTATCCTCCTTCATACACAACATTCAGATGAATCTGTTTTAGTAGGTCTGTTTTAGATTAAAGAAAAAACATATACCCTCAGTTTCACAGACAAGGCTTAAAGTATAGAGAGTTTTTGCACGTTTTCACAGATGCTTCAAAAGATCCAAAAACAAGTCATGTGGGCTCTGCATTTGTAATACCCAAGTTAAAAGTGAATAAGAGCAATAGGATATCAGACTGTTTGTCAGTGTATACTGGAGAGATGTTTGCAATAATTATGGCAATAAGGTGGATTAATGAAGTTAAAGTATCCAAGGCAATAATATGTTCAGATTCTAGTTCAGTTCTAATAAGTTTGATTGAGCAGAAGTCAGAAACAAGACAAGATATGATAATAGAGATTATTCAAGAATTATACTTGCTTAAGCAAAACAGTATAAAAGTACAGTTTTTGTGGGTTCCGGCTCATATTGGGTTGAGATGTAATGAAGAGGCAGACAATTTAGCAAAAAAAGCCATAGAACGAGAAAAAGTTGACATGCAGATTCCTCTCAGTAGGTCAGAAATTAAATCAATTATCAAAAAGAACATTCTGACAGTATGGCAGCAGTATTGGGACACTGATACCAAAGGCAGGCATTTGTATCAAATACAGTCAACAGTGGGTAAGGGAAGAGTATCAGGATGGAGCAGAGCAGAGGAGAACGTAATTACAAGGTTACGATTGGGGCATACGAGGTTGAATAGTTCAGTGCATTTAATAAGCAAAATCCAACAGTGCTCTGTGAGGTATGTGATGTTAATGAAACAGTTGAACAATGTTATAATGTACTGTAGGAAATATACTGTTGAAAGAAATGAGTTGAAGGACGAATAAGGGAGAGCAGTTTTCAATTAAGAATCTATTAAATTCAGGTAGTAATATTAAATCACTATTGTTACAATATTTGGCAAGTACCAGGTTGCACAAGCGAGTATAATAATATTATTATTTTATTTATTTATTTATTTTCTCTCTAATCTAAATCCCGCCAAGAGGGCTGAGGGTGGACGGAGGAGCTGAACACGCAGCGCCGGATGAAGCTCTATGAAGACTCTGAAGGGGTATAAGAATCAAGTGGGGCTGCATGTGGGTTGGTAGGATAATCAGGGAATTTGGTAGTTAGTGTCAATGGTTCATTTGAGAGATAGGTGGCGGTAATGCACT
The DNA here is from genome assembly GCA_036247105.1 of Cirrhinus mrigala. Taxonomy (NCBI): domain Eukaryota; kingdom Metazoa; phylum Chordata; class Actinopteri; order Cypriniformes; family Cyprinidae; genus Cirrhinus; species Cirrhinus mrigala. The sequence continues at coordinate 307,829 of JAMKFB010000258.1, read as the reverse complement.
TATAAGTTTGCGATCCGCGGTAAAACAAGAAGAAGAAAAAGAAGATAACAGCCTGCCTTTATGTTAAACGGGAAACTCGCAACCAATTGTAAAGACTTTTCGGCACGCCCAATGCTCCAGACTGCAGTTACCCCCGTCTCTCTTAAAGTGAAATCGAAAGCGATCACACCAAGATGACGTGACGCCATTTCGGATGATTCGAAATCAACGATGTATTCACGTTACGGTAGGTTCGTTAAAACTTTTCTCAGCAGTGATATCACATTTTGCGTCTAAATAGTTTGTCGAACTCAAACACGTCAAAGACGTTTGTTATTCTTCTGACTAGAAGAGCAGCGCGGTTAGGACAGTTTTCAACTCTAGGCCTGTAGTGGGTCTACTTCCTACTGACGCACATTCTCAGTCTCTCTAATCCTAATCAAACACAACTAAAGTTCAACACTGCGGTTAACTTAATTTTACATTAGACATTAGTTTGACACTAGCACAAATGCTCGTTATATTTCTATTACTCACACAAACCAACTTAGAAATCAGTCGTGGACGAACAACACAAATTGTGCAGGGCCTACTTGAGTAAAAGTACAGACGTTCGTTTTTAGGGTATAATTTTTATGCCCCAATGAAACATTATACTCCAGTAAAAGTATTAAGTACTCCTTTTCAATTTTACTCAATTAAAAGTAAAAATTACTGAATGTTTGTTTTTTTTTTTTTTTAAATTTATATACTTATATACTTTTAATATTTAATAATTTGAGGGGTGGTTACTGGGTCTGACATCATTATGAGTTATTATGAATAATCAAAAAGTGGATGCAGATACATAACATATACTATTTAAAAAATGAGTAGTGCCAATGTATGTATTCTAATTCCATTAAACTAAAAGACTGTTTGATTATAAATACATGTAACAACTGTAAAACACCCAGAATAGACAGGCTCAATAATTCCTTTAAATGTATTTACCTAAATAAGGTGTGTTTCAATATGTACAAGTGAGCCATGTATTAAGTATCATGATGTACAATACACAGTAATTTAAAACATAAACCATGTTTAGTGTTAATGGTTAAAAACACAATATTTTTTTGTTCAAACATTATGAACCAATGAGAACATTTACAACCTTGTATATATTGATAAGTATTATATTGACCAAGATTAAGAAATGCTGTGAACAGTGTTTGTTTATATTCATTTTAACCAATGTAGTTGTTAATTGTAAAGTGTTTCACATTCACCTGTATTATGTGATAATATTATTTCTTTCATGTCATGTTGTTAAAATAAAACTTAAAGATAGAGTATGGGCATTTAATGACAAATATACTGGTCATATCAAATTCAAAATAAACCAAGTAAAGGCAGTGAAAACCAACAGTTTAAACAGTAAAATAGAACTAAAATAATTTGAGAAATGCATAAAAATCTCATAATAAAACATTGAACCTTACTGATGATTACTGAAAAATGAACATTATGTTCTATCATCTATAGAAAGTAGTGACATTTTAATCCTTTTTACTGAAACAACATTTATTGATATCATTTATTGACATGCTTTTTCTCCAAATAAACTTCATAACATAGTTGAGTCAAAATTTTTGTGCTCAGCCATGGTTTCATATCACAGAATGAGGATGAAATCATACTTTTTATAGTATTATAAAGGCTATGTCGATTAGCTTGATATATAGTAGGAAATTATGCAATTTTGGATGTAGCCAGACTTCCTGTCTTATCAAGGTTAACATTTTAATATTATCAGACACTTCAGTCACTGTTCTCACTTCTGATCACCAGCAAGAACTGAAACACAATTGTATCAAATATTAATGTATGTTCTCTGTTTCCACCTACAGGCCTGAAATACAAATCTCACATCTAGGAAGAAGAGAAGAAGAAACGAGAACCTGTAAAATGAGTGTGTATGAAGAGAAAGAACAGGAGGCTCCTGTTTACCCTCAGAGAGCAGCATCTCCAGGATTCAGCTGTGTGTCTATGAAGAGTAACAACTCCATGATTATTCTTCCCCCTAATCTCAGTGATGTTGACATTCAGAGAGCAGCATCTCCAGGATTCAGCTGTGTGTCTATGAAGAGTAACAACTCCATGATTATTCTTCCCCCTAATCTCAGTGATGTTGACATTCAGAGAGCAGCATCTCCAGGATTCAGCTGTGTGTCTATGAAGAGTAACAACTCCATGATTATTCTTCCCCCTAATCTCAGTGATGTTGACACTCAGAGAGCAGCATCTTCAGGATTCAGTTGTGTATCTATAAAGAACAACAATTTCATGTTTCTGCCCCCTGGTCTCAGTGATGGACCTGCTGTAACGTTTGATCCTGTGTGAGTATCATGACATTGGATGTGAATTGTTATGATGCTGCACAACTGAACTAATGAACGCATGCAGCTTGTAAATGTAAATGAAGAATAATAGAGCAGTGTTTCTTATTCTTAAAACAGCAAATTATATTAACAATAACATAAAATAATATTTATTTCTATAACTTTGTTGTTTTATCAATATATTTTAAGTTTAATAGGAATTATGGAACAGTTTTTGTCATCATTTGTAATAAATAAATAAAAGAATAACCTGATAAAGCTGCAGGAAGAACAAGCCGAGCTCAACATGCCCCAACATTGTGTATTTCTGGTGAGTTGTGCTAAACTTCGATTCCTATTTCTTTAGACATTGTTTTTCGGGTAACAATCCATGGATAAAAACACACTCATCCAAACGCAACTTGTTGAAACTTTAATTTATTGTACAGATAAATGGGTTACAAAAGATGACAAAAACTGTTCCTTAATTCCTATTAAACTCAAAAGATATTGAATTTATTAAGTTATAGAAATAATTATTATTCCATGTTATTATTGTCAGGGGCGCCTGCAGGATTTCTTCTGAGCGTTTTTTTTTTTTTTTTTTTATGGTTTCTTAACTAGTTGCTTATTAGCATGCATACTACTAGAATAAAAGCCATTTATTAATATTAATTAAGCACATATTAATGCCTTATTCTACATGATCTTATTCTACATCCCTAATCCTACCCAATACCTAAACTTAACAACTACCCTACTAACTATTAATAAGCAGCAAATTAGGAATTTATTAAGGGAAAAGTCGTTGTTAATAGTGTATAAGTGTTCCCTATTCTAAAGTGCAAATAGCAGCACAAACATCAGAACTAAAAGGATTCACACGTCACATCAGGCACCTGCAGCGCTTCTGTGCAGGGAGAAAAACAGAATAAAACAACATAAAAGACAATAAATAAATAACAATAAATAGTCCTAAATTAAATTTATTTCACATTTTAACAAAGCCAAATATTTTTTATTTGGTTGCGTGACAAGTCTACACCGAATTATTTTTCATTTTTGTAACGCGCCACAAGTTCAAGGAAATGAGAAGGCTGAAAGCGCATCGTATTTGTTGTCTTTATTTAAACAAAAAAAAAAAACACAATGTTTTGTTTTTATTGTGAGTATGCACAAATAAAAGTAAACTCTTTATAGTTTCGAATAATGTCTTATTCTTATCTGTATGACCAAAAATGACAGAAAGGAAATAAATCCAAGTGATCACGCCGGAGGCTCTCGTAGGAAACATCTGTATTCGTGCCGAGTTAGAAACAGAAAATCGTGCTACCAATACGCATTTTTTATGAGATCGGACTACTACAGAGGAACAGTGAGAGAGGTTTGAATGAACAGAACAGAAATAGGTTACGTGACACATATAACTGCTGGAATATTTGCTGAGCAGACGTTTCTCGGGTCAGTCTGAGCGCTCATGGTACACGCAGTGCGCACATAATTCGTACATATTTTACGAAGTGGCAAAATCAAATGAGTGAGGTCGTACAAATTCGTACAAATTAGCCACCTCAGAAAATACTTACGAAATGGCTGTGAGATAGCGTTGGTCACACACACCATATGCACTCCTGTGTGCCCGTCTGAAAGCATGTTATAAGCTTTATGACATGTTATAGCCACACAGTCACATACAATCTACATCCTCATTAAAAGTAGTGAGACTAAATATATATATATATAACTTTATTTCAGACACACAATTGGTCCATAGAAAAAAATAAAAAATAGAAAAAGTACAATACTTTAAGTGACATAAACAACAATAAAATTCATGAGAGACTAAAATGCCAGTGTTTCCAGAGGCCAGACATATACCTATAACAGCTTTTCTTAGGACTGGTTATTGCCAGTATAATTCCATTTTCAGATTTGTCCAGACGACACATGAATTTAAACATTAATTTCCTTAATAAGGCTCCATAAGTGGGAACACCAGAGTTCACAAAAAGCTGACTAGCACTGTGCAGCCTTGGGACACGAAGGAGGAACCTCATGGCATCATTATAGGCCACAGTGAGTCTCCGCAGGCTACTGTTCTTATATCACCACCACAAATGTGTTGTGCACATAGGGGTACAATAGGATCTGAATAGAAAACATTTAACATCCGGTGAGCACATGCTAAATTTACGCAACAACATATTGGCTTGGGCATATAATTTACAGCACTGTCTGTACAGATCTGTCTGTAAATGATCTTTTCATAGCTGATACTGTTCTCTTTCTTATTGTGGTCTTTAATCTTGAGATTAGTTGATAATGAATAAAATACAGCACATCTGTTGCATTCTTTGACAATTTGCTGTTTCTGCCCTCCACCAATACATACCAAAATTAACCTTTTCAAAAACAACAACAAAAAGTATAACCTTTCAGGAAATAGACATTTATTATATATTAAAATAAAAATACTAATAATATTGCATTAAATTTAACAACAGAGCCCAAACTATCAGATTTAGTTGCCATTCACTTTCAGATATTATAATTAGGACTGAATTGTATATAAACATTTAAATTGCACACATTTTTCTATACTGCAGAAGAGTTTTTCCACCATGTTTTCATTTTGAGAGTTCACATGTGAACAACCAGACTGAGGGCACATGCATAGCGAAAATAGTTGATCCCAGTCTGAAAGACTTAATTTACCTGTTTTTTTTTCTTTTTTTTTTTTTTTTTTCTAGTTTTTAGTCATAGAATAACAAGACCTGTTCACACCGTGTTTGTGTTAATTCATTGTAGCAGACTGATAATTTGCAGAAAAACAATATTTCTCTCTTTTTCTCAGTATCATCAGCTGGAAGAGAAAAAGAGCAGCTTCTCCACTGCAGCCCCCTGATCTCAGTGATGAATTGGTGCCCTTTGATCCTGTGTGAGTATATTCATATAGAGTGAGACTTTCAGCACAAGAACACAGAAATAACAAGAGAGAACAAGAGAGTACACAAGAATTGAGGGACATATTGAGATTTCTGCATCAGTGTAATATTGACAGAAATAATTTATTATTTATTATGATTAAAATCAATATATCAAACACTTCTTTCTAAATTTGGTTGTGGTATGATTTCAAATAAGATTATTTAATATTAGAGACATTTTAAATATTTTCTCTATTTTGAAAAAGGTCTTTTCTGTTTGTTTTTGTCTTTTCTGCATAAAATCTTTTCAGTAGTGGGAGAGCTGACCAGATCAGATATGTGTCCCATCAGACCTTCACATCCTCCTACAGTCAGAACCACATCAGTCATCATGACACAGAAGCAGATCTGCAGCTCAATTCTCAGCAACCAGTGTATGATGATCTACAGAGAGTCAAAGACCAGCACAAAACCTCCATGAAGAGCAAGTATGAGAGCTTATTTGAGGGAATCAAATTACAAGAGAATCAAACCCTCCTGAACAGGATTTACACACAGCTGTACATCATAGAGGGAGAGAGTGAAGGAGTGAATGAAGAACATGAGGTGCTGCAGATGGAGAAAAGTTACAGGACACTCCAAGACACTCCAATCAACTGCAATGACATCTTTAATCCTTTACCTGAACCAGGATATGAGGAGAAGACAAGAGAAACAAACAAAATAAAGACTGTTCTTACTAAAGGCATCGCTGGAATTGGAAAAACCGTCTCTGTGCAGAAGTTCATTCTGGACTGGGCCGAGGGAAAAGCCAATCAGGATGTAGATTTCATGTTTGTGCTTCCATATCGAGAGCTGAACTTGATTAAAGACCATCAGTACAGTCTTCACAGACTTCTGCTTGACTTTCATCCTGAACTTCAAGATCTGGACTCAAAGGTTTATGATGAATGTAAAGTTGTGTTCATCTTTGATGGTCTGGATGAAAGCAGAATTTCACTGATGTTTTCAGACAGTCAGAAAGTTTCCGATGTGACTGAGATTTCATCAGTGGGTGTGTTGATGTCAAACCTCATGAAAGGAGATCTGCTTCCCTCTGCTCTCATCTGGATCACCACCAGACCAGCAGCAGCCAATCAGATCCCCTCTAAATACATCAACCGTGTGACAGAAATTCAGGGATTCAATGACCCTCAGAAGGAGGAATATTTCAGGAAGAGAATCAGTGATGAGCATCAAGCCAGCAAAATCATCTCACATATCAGAAAAGCAAGAAGCCTCCACATCATGTGCCACATACCCGTCTTCTGCTGGATCTCAGCCACTGTGCTTCAAAACATCCTGAAACAAGATCTGAGTGCAGAAATCCCTCAAACTTTGACCGAAATGTACATCTACTTCCTGCTCATTCAAACAAATATGAGGAACCAGAAGTACCAAGAGAGAGATCCAGAGAAACTCCTGCAGTCCAACAGAGAAGTGATTGTGAAACTTGCTGAACTGGCTTTCAATCAGCTGATGAAGGGCAATGTGATGTTCTATGAGGAGGACCTGAGAGAGAGCGGCATAGACGTCACTGATGCCTCAGTGTATTCTGGGATTTGCACTGAGATCTTTAGGGAGGAATCTGTGATTAATCACAGGAAGGTTTACAGTTTTGTACATCTGAGCTTTCAGGAGTTTTTTGCAGCACTGCATGTGTTTTACTGCTATTTACACAAGAACAGTGAGATTCTGAAAATGTTCCTGACAGGAAAGTCCAGAACTCAATTTGAGAATATTAGTCTGGATGTGTTTCTAAAGGAAGCAATGAATAAAGCCTTGAAAAGTAAAAATGGACACCTGGATCTTTTCCTTCGATTTCTTCATGGCATCTCACTGGAGTGCAATCAGAGACTCTTACAGGATATACTGATACACACAGAGAACAACCCAGAGATCATCAAGAAAATAATCCAAAACCTCAAACGAGGTCAAAAAACCAATGTCAGTCCTGAAAGATGGATGAATCTGTCACACTGCTTGATTGAGATGAAGGATAACTCTGTAGTTAAAGAAGTGCAGGCATTTTTAAACTCTAAAACAAAAAGAAAAAATCTTTCTCTTGCACAATGTTCAACTTTGGCAAACATGATCCTGATGTCAGAGGAGGTGCTGGATGAGTTTGACCTTAAACAGTACAACATCAAATCAAAAGAGGGCAGAAGGAGACTGTTACCTGCTGTGAGGAACTGCAGAAAAGCTGTGTGAGTATGAAAATCAAATAGTACTGCAATATGAACATAATCTGAAGTTTTAATAAAGGTTTGATGAGTATTTTATCGGTGTGTGTTCACAAGCATAATTCTAATGACTGCGGTTAGGGCTGTGCCAGTCAGCATTACAACTGCGTTATACGGCAGTGGTGTGCCAAAATGCACATGTTAATTCATACATGGATTTGTGTGTGGGCTAGTGACTCAAAAATTAACTCAAATTAACAATATTTCATTAGTTATTCCACTGGAACCTCTTGTTTATTTTCCCAGTCCTCACTGTCTCACCCTCAGGGGATTACAAATGTTTATTTTCATGAGTTCCCTCATTTAATTTAAATTGTGGCTATTCTGTACCAATTCATTCTTTCAGTTTATTTTAGTTAAATCTTGGCCACACCAAATATAAACATCTTGCTCATGTGAAACATATGATTTTCTGTTTGCTATAATTTTTCATTTTAATTTAATGTTCATATTATTTATAAAGAACAACTAAAAAAACAAATACTGCTGACCAATATGCTGTACAAAAATAATAAGCATTAAGAGAATTGAGACAAGGACAAGGTCACAAATAAAACAGCCAGACACAGAGCAAAACAATTACAAATCATGAATATAAGCCAGATCAAATAAAAATAATTATAACCTAGATTTAAAAATGGATAGTGCGGGAGCAGTTCTGATTTGCTTGATCACCCCTAAACTTTAGTCTGGTTCTAGGAACCACTAAGAGCCTTAAATTGGCAGACCTAAGAGCTCTAGCAGGTTGGTGGTCTATCAATAGATTAGCAAACGGTGTCAATGGTTTTGAAATACTGGAAGAAAAGATATGACATGAGATTGGCTTTGCCCTGCTCGTGTCCCACAGCCTTCTCAAAGTGCAGGATATATGATGAAACATTGATCTTTGTTGGGAAATATTATGGCAGAAAATTAATTGCAAATGTCATTGAAACAAAAAAGCATGTTGAATTGCACCAGCTGAAAAAATAATGCATTGAATTAAAAGTGCTTGCATTTTAACTAGGGCTACACGATAAATCGCATGTGATTATCATGCACATTTAGTCAGTAAAGCCGGCTCTGTGATAAGTAGTAAGGGCCCTATTTTAACAATCTAGGCGCATGGTCTGTAGTGCACGGCGCAGGTGCACTTGGGGTGTGTCCGAATCCACTTTTGGTATTTTAAGGACAGGAAAAACGGTCTGTGTGCCTGGCGCATGGTCTAAAAGGGTTGTCCCTATTCTCTTAATGAGCTGTGGGTGTGTTTTAGGCGTAACATGCAATTAACCAATCAGAGTCTCATCTCCCATTCCCTTTAAGAGCCAGTTGCACTCGCGCCATGACGAATTTGCTGTTTACATGAATTTGCGAGAACAAAGGCTGAATGCTTCTCCAGAGAACAGGGCCAGCACAAAGGGGGGCATTCGTGGACTGAGCCCACTCAAATGAGTTACTAACACGCTCCTTAAATAACAAGAAAAATATTGTGCAACTGACTTTAGACCAGGTTTTAGTTGGTCAATGGCGCAGTCTATATCAGTTGCCTCAAAATAGCAATGTGCCAACAATGTGCCTGAACACACCTCGTTTTCAGACCAGCACGCCCACGGGTGCACAATTGGGCGCAAATGCATTTGCTATTTAAACAACGTGGTGCAGGACGTGACAACGATAACTGCGTGGGGCTGAAACTAGCATAAATCAAATGCGCCGTGTCTGGCTCCGCATTGCGCCGGATGTATGATAGGGCCCTAAATCTCCATCACGTGCGTTCAGCTGGAGCAGCAATTAATATTCAGAGCCGTAAATCACTGAAAAACTAAAATCACAGAACTAGGTTTACTGACTAATGATAAACGATAATCACATGCGATTTATTGTGCAGCCCTAATTTTAATGCCTTGTATTTTCAGAGCTTGCATTTTTAGGTCCTGAAATTTAACATAGTTGTTTATTTAAGCAGTGAATATTTCAATTAAAAATATTTCACACACATTTTCATAACTAAAAATTCAAAAATTCAAAATTCAAATTCGCTTTCCAGAATTCACTTCTCAAATATTCAGTCTGTTTAAAAATATGATGTATAATATTTGACAGGCAAGTTTCAGTCCATTTTATTTCACTTTACAAATTCAGTGGTTCAAATTCGGCATTTCACATCCGGGAGCTGCAGGAATAGCAGTAGAGTGCCAATGCACGATCTCCAGCTACTGTCAGTCGCTCACCAGCAGGTGGCGCAAGCGGCTGTTGATGAAGACTATCAACATGTGGATCAAGTCATTCATTCACAAAAACTGAGTTGCAGAAATGGATCAAGGGTTAAACAGAAGTTATGATTATCAGGGCCAGCATAAACGCGCAGAAAAGCTGATTGTGTTTACGTTCAGTTTAACATCTTTGCTGTTACTCTTTTCCCCGTGTAGACCAACATTACATGTAAGCAGCTTTCTCTACCCCAACAGAGATTATAATGCTCTTTTAACGTGTCATAACGTGTGAAATTTAACTTACTGTATTTTGGCAGTTCACTGGAGAGATTTGCTTTGTTAAAATCCCCAAGAATGATTAAAAGAGAGTCCGGGTAATTTTGCTCCGTTTCAGTAATTTGTTCGGCCAGCTGGTTCATTGAGGTGTTCACACATGCGTCCGGAGGAATGTGCACATTCACGAGAATGAAAGAGGAAAACTCTCAGGGTGAATGTAATGGTTTACAGTTTATAAAGAGCACCTCTAAATTAGGAGAACACATCTTCTCTTCTCTTGCATTTTAATGCCTTGTATTTTCAGGGCTTGTATTTTTAGGTTCTGAAATTTAACATGCAGTGAATATTGAAGCAGTGAATATTTCAATTGAAAATATTTCACACACATTTTCATAACTAAAAATTCAAAAATTCATGTTCACCTTCCAGAATTCACCTCCCAAATAGTCAGTCTGTTTAAAAATACGATGTATAATATTCGACAGGCAAATTTCGGTCCATTTTATTTCACTTTACAAATTCGCTTCCACAAATTCAGTGGTTCAAATTTGGCATTTCACATCCGGGAGCTGCAGGAATAGCAGTAGAGCACAGACGCACCTCCAGCTGCTGTCAGTCGCTCACCAGCAGGTGTCGCAAGCGGCTGTTGATGAAGGCCAAAGCGACCAGTAGTAACGCAAGTCATTCATTCACAAAAACTGATTTGCAGAAATGAAGCAAGCGCTAAATAGAAGTTATGATTACCAGGGCCAGTATACAGTAGTCAACATTTGAACTGGATCAAAAAATTTAATCAGAGTTGTCCTAAGACAAGAACGGGTATTGTTTTGGTTTTAGGACAACTTTGATGGAAAGTTTTGATCCACTTCAAATGTTGACTACTGTATAGATGCGGAAAAGCTGATTGTGTTTACGTTTAATTTAACATCTTTGCTGCTACTCGTTTACCCGTGTAGACTACATGTAAGCAGCTTTCTCTAACGCAAAGGAGATTATAATGTTGTTTTACCCAACGCTGATGTACACAAGTAACATTACATCTGATAAGGACTTGTTCGCTTTCCGTTACTTAGTTTCCTTAACTTTGTATCATGGCTTGTGTGACGCTGTGCTGTAAATATTGTTTCCCTCATATGTCACACTCCAGGATTCCCCAATGACGCGGAAAGTGCCTCAGTGAACTAATGCAGTGATATAAGACCTCAGAGTACACTTTATTGGTGATGCGAACCAAATACAGACAAGCAAATGTGTACACTATGTGTATTGTAGCAACAAATTTAAACTGGAGAAAGCTTTGATGCGCTCTCACCCAGCGCTCACATTTATTTCACTTAAATGACTTCTAACATTTAAAATAACACACTGTCAAGCTGTAAGTCTTTTATTACTCAAAGTGATTTACAACAGATGAGATTTTGCCAAGAACACATTCCATATATGTACAGTATACAATTATTTTCACAATTATCAATTCACAATTATGCCTTGAAAGATTTTTTTTTTCCATGTTCCAAAACTTGCTTACTACAGGTTAGATTTTGCCAATATCTCCCTTACGGTGTGTAAATTACACAGATATCTTGTTAAAAAACAGTTTTTTTAATTTTCTTTTTCTTCATATTCCAAATGTTGTAGTATGTTGCTAGTTGCTATGTGAAATTTTGCCAATGTCTCCTTTACTGTATGTTGCATTTACATTTATTTAAAAAAGAAAGAAATAAACATATGTCCCCAAAAGGATTTTTCCATGTTCCAAAGGTTGTAGTATAAAATATTGATCTACTGTATGTACAGTAAGAAAGATATTAGCCAAATTTCACCTAGTAAGTCAGTCGAGTCGCTAAGAATGTACTACAACCTTTGGAACATTAATAAAAAAATCTTTAGATGAATTACTTAAGAATAATTATATACTGTATGTACAGTATGAAAGATATTAGCAAAATTTCAACTGTAGTAAATCAGTCCGTCACTGGGAACATACTAAATCTTTTGGAACACGAAAAAACTAATTTTGGGGAATTTTGTTTTTTACTGCTTTAGAGAAAGCTGCTTACATGTAGTCTACATGGGTAAACAAATAGCAGCAAAGATGTTACTTTGGCCTTCATCAACAGCCGCTTGCGACACCTGCTGGTGAGCGATGGACAGCAGCTTGAGATCGTGCATCGGTGCTCTACTGCTATTCCTGCAGCTCTCGGATGTGCAATGCCGAATTTTCTGCCGAATTTGAACCACTGAATTTGTGTAAGCAAATTTGTAAAGTGAAATAAAATGGACCGAAATTTGCCTGTTGAATATTATACATCGTATTTTTAAACAGACTGAATATTTGGGAAGTGAATTCTGGAAGGTGAATATGAATTTTTGAATTTTTAGTTATGAAAATGTGTGTGAAATATTTTCAATTGAAATATTCACTGCTTAAATAAACAACTATGTTAAATTTCAGGACCTAAAAATGCAAGCCCTGAAAATACAAGGCATTAAAATGCAAGCACTGTTAATTCAATGCATTATTTTTTTCAGTTTGTGCAATTCAACATGCTTTTTTGTTTCAGAGACATTTGTCATCCAGAAGAACTGGCTAATGTAATGAAGGTTAACTTTTAATAGGAAAACATTATATTAAAGTACCCATGAAATCATAATTGACAATTCTTAATATTTTAAATAGAGTATTGTAGCGTTTATTATAAATAATTTATCTGTGCACTTCATTATTATTGTTATTATTTTAGTTCACATGCCCTTGTAATTTTTAATCAACAACCTCCCCTCCTCAAAACAATTCATCTTCTCTTCATGTCACAAAGTTCTGACTTGAGGACGGAGCTGTCTGAGGCTGCCATCAGCTTCAGTGACGTCAGTCATGAGGGGTAAATGCTGGGATAAACAGCTGATGCTTCACTTTATAGAGGTCAATGCACTGATAGCTTTCAGTCACGTGACTGGCTCGAAGAACTGGAGGCCAAAACTTTCATAGAACTGCGGCACAAGCCTGTCAGTTTTCCATCTGTTTCACAGCTGCAAATATCTCAAAAGAATAAAACAAAGGTGTGTGAACAAAATGCAAGTTTTGGCCATTTGCGATCCATATTAAGCACCCTCGGATACATCTTAATCATTAAACAGTGTGACAAAACGTGTTAAAAACACTTAATGTGCCTTAATATATTTAAAACAGTAATATTAAAAGATCAAATTCAGTAATCAGTATATTAATGATGCATAGTTTACATAGGCAAGCAGATGAGGCTGGAATATGAACGCAATCCGCTTAATGGTTCAGAGTTTTCCTTATAATGGTTTTCTATGGGAAAAAATGTTACGTGAAACTTTGCACATTGTGTTTATATTCTGGGGTTGTAGTTTGCCTGTACAAAATATACATCATCAATCAGATGTTTACTGAATTTTGTCTTTTAATATGTATTTTACTACTTGCAAATGTATCAAAATAACTGGCGGTCCGCTCCAGGTGGGTGTTCCTATGAGTGTGTGATGCCACATTAAAACTCATAAAAAACACATAAAAATCACAAAATATGAATTTAAAATAAATCACGTCTTTATTTTCTGATGTAGAGACCAGAGAGGAAATGGTCAACTAGCATGATCTTTTTCCTCGTGAAGTTATTTAATCAAGCAAGACATCAGCACACCAGCATACCTTTTAACCATTTCTCCCTTTTTCAGATTAACATCCTGTAATCTCACTGATGAGCATTGTGAAATTGTGGCTTCAGCTCTACAATCATCAAACTCCCCGCTGAGAGAGTTGGACCTGATTAACATTCACCTTCAGGATTCAGGACTGAAGCTCCTCTGTGATGGACTGAAGAGTCCAAACTGTCAACTCAACATACTGAGGTTTGGATTTCACTTTGATTCATCAAGTATGTTAACCCTTTGAGGTCAAACACACACACACACACATATATATTAGGGGTGTAACGATACCTGTATTCGTACTGAACCGTCTCAGTTCGGTACATGACGCCTTACAACAAATACAGGCAATTCACCCTTAATCCAGAAGGAGGCGCCCACAGTAATGCAACACTGTTTGATAACCGCCAGCAGAAGAACAACAAATGCCATGAGTTGCTTATTTGAAAACAAAGCCCACTAGACAGTGATCATGTACTGATACTGAACACGTCACTCACTGACAAAAGAGTACAACTTTACTTTTAAGGCTTCTGTATTCAACTGTTTGCGAAATGGCGCTTAGTGCTCTTGTATCCTACCTCTCTCATTCAGCACAGATCCAAATATTCCATAACATTTCCATATTTGCAAAGTATCTAAATGCTAGACTATAATTTATTATGTAAATAATAAGCTTCGTACTTCAGTCGTGTTCCAACGTTGAAACAATGAGGCGGGCGCGTTTGGGGCTGTATTTTATTTTGATAAAGTACCAACTGCGCTGTCCAGTTAGCAATGCTGGAAGCCTGGAACTGATATGTTTTGTGTGTGTGCGCGCGTTGGCGCAGTTACTTAAACTGTTTGCTTATACCAGCAAAAACAACTTAAAACACTGTCATTTATTATTTTCTTAATAATGCATCATTGTAAAAGGTCTTTTGTAAATAAAGAAAACAAATAGGATGCCACTTTCTGCCATTTGAGTTTCCTTTCTGTCACAAAAAAGAACTGAAACTCTGCATATACACTACGTGCCGCACTGTTTTTTCCCCTTGTTTATCTGTTAACTAAATCAAATATATTTCAAGTTATTCCTTGTATGTATATATGTACTGCAGATTACATATATATAAATATATATATATATATATATATATATATATACATATATTATATTATATTATATTATATTATATTATATTATATTATAACAGAGAATTTTCACATCTAGGTGGAATTTTTTTTTTTAATTTGTAGTACTGTCTGTTCAAAATACATGAAAAGATACAGCATAGCAAGCATAGTAGATTTTTTTTTTTTTTTTTTTTCCCCTGTTGTACCAAAATCGTATCGAACCGTGACCCCGAACCGAGGTACGTACCAAACCATGACATCTGTGTACCGTTACACCCCTAATATATATATATATATATATATATATATATATATATATATATATATATATATATATATATATATATATATATATATATATATATATGAGCAATATCACAGGAGTACACTGTGATTCGGCCATAGGAAAAAGGCCACAGGCCACATCTCAAGTCTACTATATTGCGTTTATACAACAGTTCGACAGCACGGGTGTGTAAATAAACAAAATAACAACAGAGTGTCTTTAAAAGCCCTCTTTTGTGCAGAACTACGTCCTTCTGCCACAGATTCAAATCAAAGTTTGACAGTTGAACAGTTGAGCTCAAGCCTCCATTACTAATTACAAACGTCACTTTAGAACTAGTAACGGAGGAATGTTGAGTTGCTTCATTGAAATCTTATTGTATTACTGCATTAAAACCTCACTGTATCATGTATGAGTTTTATGAAAGAGAGAGAGATGGACTGAGCGAGTGTGATTAATGTAACGTACCTGCATCTGATGATTGTTAATATTCACGATGAAGGCGTGAGGTTTGTGGTAACGTTTATATCCTTTCATCTGTAAAGGGTGATTTTGATGCTCATTGCATTTGTTTGCTGCATCAAGCTATTGTTGAAGCTAAAAATTACTTGCACTTAAAAACTTTTTTAGTATTTAGTCTTTACCAAAGTCCCTTTTTTACTCTTGTCTCTTGTCGCCATCTAAAGGCAGAATAATGAAACTAAAATCACCATCACACGTAGTTTCTCAATACTAAATGCTATTATTAAATATTTATATAAAATTATTTAATTTAATTATTTATATAAAATATTGCTAATATAAAATATTATTTATTGAATAATAGTATTTAATAAACAACAACAAAAACGGCAATTAAAAAAGTTGCTAGGCACTTCAGTCAAAAGTAAAAGCAATCTGATATACAGTATTGAATTTACATATGTTACATGAGATTTTTCCAGAACTATCTTCTCTGGAACAAATAATGGATTAATGAGACTAAAGACTGCCCATTAAATTTACCCCACAACAAATTATATCTCACGTTTAACCACTATAAAGACATTAGAGCCAGCGTACATTCCAGAAGATCTGGCCGAGTTGAGGCTTCTCTCGACGGCTTTATAGAGTAGCCAGAACGGACGCTAACAACCTGGAGCTCACGCGTCCGAAAACGTAGACACAAATGTTTAAATAGACGTTATCTTTATTAACAAACTGCATATTTGAAATATAACAAGTACATTCTCGCCTGAAAACCGTGACACAAAAATCTTAATATTTATAAAATGATTGGTTGGTTGTGTCATCATATTGAATAGTGGGAGAAAAGCATGTTTTTGTTTCTTTTTTACATAGTTGATTACATGTCTGCATATTGGTGAGAAAATAAATATATATATATATATATATATATATATATATATATATATATATATATATATGAAAACTATATAAAACAAAGTCAGATTTATAGCCCAGTAAGAAGTAACATTAGTCAAAACATAAAATGTATTGATTTATTACATTTTTTTTTGTATTGTTTTTACAGTCCTTTGCAAGGGGTGCTGTAGAACCCATAGGATCCCCACATCCCATGTCTAAAATCTAAAATATCTCTTAAAATGGAGCATGTTCTTGTTGATTATCTGGCTTTTTGGTGAAGATTATAAACGTCACATTCGGCCTCCAGGTCACAATTCGAAGCCCTTTTGTTATTATATTATCTCTTCATTACATTAACACTTAGAATGTTTTTGTAGATTATCTGGCTGTTTGGTGACAGCAGAAGGTTGTGCTTCTCTGGCATCAGCTCTGAGTTCAAACCCCTCACACCTGAGAGAGCTGGATCTGAGCTACAATCACCCAGGAGAATCAGCACTGAAGCTGCACTTTGATACACTCAAATATCTGAACAAACTCAAGTAAGTTGACCAGAATGTATGTTAAATATAATCCCGTCGGATGTTTATATTTATGCCTTTATTTTACATGCTGAACTTTTTTCCTGTAAAGACCAGACAGTGAATAATCAGCTAATTTGATCTTTCATGGTCAAGCTAGTTAACCAAGAATGTCTTGCAATCTGATGTGACACTAGAACACCAGCATGCCTTTTAAAAAGTCACATTTTTCAGTTTGACAGGTTGTTATCTCACTGATCAGCACTGTGCAGTTGTGACTTCAGTTCTACAATCATCAAACTCCCCCATGAGAGAGCTGGACCTGAGTCACAATGACCTGCAGGACTCAGGAGTGAAGCTGCTCTGTGCTGGACTGAAGAGTCCTGACTGTCAACTCAACATACTGAGGTATTAAATGGTGTATTTAATTCACAATGCAGAGAATCCTGGCAAACGTACAGCACCTGGTGGATTTTTTAAAGTACAGTGTAAAGTACAGCAGGCTGATATCAGTTATCTAGATGCAGAATGTACTTGATGCAGACCAATGTGTGCTGCTTGGGTGATGATCCAGTCTTCTGATCAAATCACAGTGATCACATGTTAATATCAAGTGTTAAGAGACTCACAGACTTGTTGACAAGCATCACAAAAGACTGCAAAAAGTCATTGATCAGCAAACAAATAACACTTTCTTGAAGTGTCTCATGACGCTTTTCTAAAGATGCGTTTCTCCTAAGAACATGCACAGCAAGGTCTTCTAGCAATGCCAAGTGTGTCATCATCAGAACCTGTTTGAACAAAACCGGTTTGAACAATTTTTTCTACTGGTACAGTCGTGCCGGTTTAAAACTTTTTACTTGCCCTGCAAAACATTCCACCGGCCCTGCCACACACACACACACACACACACACACACACACACACACACACAAAAACTTTAATTGTTTTCGACTTTTGTAACCTTGTAAACAGCCCTTTTAATTTTTAGGTAGGTCTAACAGAAATTCAGGTAGGGAATATACACAGAAATTAAATAAAGTAATCAAATAAGACTGCACCATCCTCGCTGTATAAATGAAATATAGATTAATCCTTAGTAAAGTTATTTAGTCAAGAGCTGTGAGTGATTATATAAGTTTCTTTTGTTGTTAGATTAACATGACACAGACAGCAACTAGAATACTTGGGTGATGTTACTTTAAAACTTGTTGTTGTAGATTATCTGGCTGTATGGTGACAGAGGAAGGTTGTGCTGCTCTGGCATCAGCTCTGAGTTCAAACCCCTCACACCTGAGAGAGCTGGACCTGAGCTACAATCATCCAGGAGAATCAGGACTGAAGCTGCTCTCTCAAACACTCAAACATCTGGACAAACTCAAGTAAGTTGAGCATTAACAGTCGTCCTGTCTTCTGTGACTGTCAGAGAATCTGTCATTGTTTTTATGGTTGTCATGAGATGACAATAACATTCATACAACCTCAATATAGTATCATGAACCACAGGCATTAATTTTGTCTTGATTCTATATTACTTTGTTTGACACTCAAATGACAGTAGCCGCTGACTTACATTTTATGAATCACCAAAGACTAAGGTTTCAATAAAAAAGCTTCTTGCGGTTGCAAATTAACTGGGGACCAGCACTTAAAGCAGTGGTTCTCATACTTTTTACAGTGGCGTACCCCCTGGGGTATTTAACATTCTTCCCCCACAGTTCCCCCCATTATTAAGGGATATTTTGCCCCCCTAAACCCTTAAATTGTTTTACAGGTGCTTTTTTATTTTTATTTTTTATTTTTTACTTATTAATTGTATGTCATCTTTTATGACATTCTTAACATTCTATTAAGTATAACATTAATATACAAAAGCAATAAATGATGGCCAGATGAAACAATACTTGTAGATTTACACTAAAATTGCCAGTAGGTGCAGCAAGACATTGTCTTAATGACCGAGGCGTTGCCTCTTTCATTCATTCATTCAGAAGGAAGCGGCCTTTTTGTTGAACTGTTATAAATCATCAACATTTGCAATTTTTGGATATTCAGAGAAAATTGCGTTCTTGCTTGTATTTTAGACATGAAAAACAATAACTCGCACAGGGCATGTTTCTGAATCAAAGAGTTTCTTAAATCAATCTCTATTTGCATTCTGTGTCAGGATTTGTTCAAACAGAAGTGCTACAAATCTACTTTAAAGATACAATGAACAGCAGTGAGATTTGGTAAACCAGCATACTTTAAGGGTATCCTATCATACACGCTGCTGTTGTGGATGCAGTCAGTTTTGACGCAAAAGATGAGGTAGTTTATCATTTGACCATTTACAACACTCCAATTTTCTGTTTTTTACTAAAAGTGGTATTTTGCTTGTCAGAAATACATGCTCCGTTTTAATGTTGCTTTAAATTGGGGTAGAATTAAATGAATGGCAAAGCTCAGTATTTTGTCTGCGTACCAGTAGGTATGTACAAGCAGGTCTAGCAACAAACACAATACTGAACACTTAACAGATAAGCCTTAACAAGCAAGCAAAATCCCAATATCATGACAGCGTTAAAGCAAGACCTTCTGAAATAGCATAGACTGGGGCAGCATGCCCTTTACAGAAGAAGAAAAGCAGCGAAGGGGTGCTCGTTTAGTAAAGGCATGTTGCCATTATCCAATCGTTAGCATGAATAATTGTATTTTTTTTCATTTTTAAATTTTTTTTTTTTTGTTTAGCAAATTCGAAATACAATGCGTTAAATATCATATCAAGCATGTTACCGATACACTAGATAGCTTTAACCAACAGCATATCACCGACTAAAACACAGCGTTTTGGAAACAATAGTTGGATAAGTTGTAAGAAAGTAGTGAAACCGCATTCCCAAAACTAAAACAGCAAGCATGTTTTGCATCCGACAGCCTTGAACAACAGATTTAACTCCCTGGGGTCGACGATCACGTCGGCGTGATCAGCGCACGTTTTTTAAGATCAGTGCGAAATACACTAAATACACTAAAAATACTCAATAGAAATGCGTCAATAAAATGAACCTAAACTCAGTAAATACTCGACACACAGACAGGAGAGATATATCTATAGAAAGCTTGATATCTCTACTTTTAAATAAATCAAGTCTTATCAAAAACAAATATTCTGTTCTAAAGTAATCCGTGTGAAACCAACGTGATATCTAGTTTTTCCCTCAGAGCTAATTATTTTTAATGTGATCACGCCCACGAGCTGCTTTTGCTTTTGATATGATAAATAGCCACGTGCGCAGTGCCGCGTGTTAGCGCCCACATCATCGTAAACAAAGCTTGACAATTCATCAAGTTCATCTCGGCTACTGTTCGTTTCTGGAAGAAGACGCGCTGAGAGGAATAACACAGAATTCACCTCAGATGAAGAACAACGCGACGCGCGGCTGATCCAGAGGAAGAGATCAGTCTGATGAGTAAGTAATGTTTCTTTAATTAACGTGTTATTTTGACATAAGCTTGAACACATTTACTAGCACATTTACATTTTGAAAATGATATGTAGTTCATTGTATCAAAATTTCTTACAACGCGACCAAGTATTCATGTTCTAGATAATATAAAACAAAAATACGATATAAAAGTAATATGAGTGTATACTGTAACACGATGAAAGCTACGAGTCTAAGTATGTCTAGATCATGTTTATTATTAATACTCTGTTCCCAAATAGAGTTTTATAATGTGCTAAACGATAATTTGTTTCTCAGATATAACATGTCCTTTTTACATAGTACAAAGCAGGCGTAAATCTGTGACTACAAGATCATTATATACAGATTCTAATGATATTAACATGCTCAGAGATGTTTTTTGTTTTTGTTTTGATACCTGCACCACAGATGAATCTTGCTGATTTTTACTGGAGTCCCTTCAAACAGTTTCCTTCTGAGAGTGCTGTACCAACATCAGATGTTATTTTTCACTGATTTTCTATGGTAAAATAAGCTCTGTGACTATTTTTTTTTTTTTTTTTTTTTTTTTAAATCTTGAATCCATGGAAAGCAGCAGCAAACACTTAAATATCAGGTATGGTTTACTAGTTTGACTTGCTGAACAGGAATGACACAAGGTCTGTTCACATCTCTGTGGTTAGGTCAGTGAGTACAATAATAATCTTTGACCTTCATTATGTATGTTTTGATTATATTGTGTTGTAAATAAAATACAAATGACCAAAACCCCCCATTATCTTACTTTCCTCTCATTCTTTGTTACCTGCCTCATAGTGACAGTCACAGTGATGGGCCATTAGGGAACCGCCTTTTGTCTCTCAGGTGTAAATCTCTAAATATTCATGGCCGTTATCCCTCCCTCGCATACGGCTTTCTATCACAAAACATGTCTTAGAAAATTTACATCAATAGATTGTTTTCTGTGAAAGAGTAAGCATGATCATTTTCACATCATTTTGAGGTAAATATTCTAGCCTACAAGAGTGATTACTCAAAAGCCTTGTTCAGGACTATTCAGTACGAGTTTTATGGCCTTATTTCAGCTACATTTATTTTCCCAAAACTTGCTAACCACACATAATCTTTTTTTTCTAAAAAATGCAAACATGTACATCCATCCTAGTCACGTATTATTGTAGCACCGTTTGTGCTGAATACAAAAAAAAATTATATGTTGGCCGGTAGTATAAGTAGCTGAAATAAGCACAAATGTCAGGGCATGTCAAAACATCTAAAGGTCCCCAAAATCACCTCAGACCCCAGAGGGTTAAAAACAAGCCTTGCTGTGGTAAGTTTAACTAGTTGTAACGCCACGCCAGCAGAGGGAGCCCTTACCCATGAACTGACTGTTGCTGCTCCCTCTGCTGCCTCGTTGGTTACTTCCTGTTTGGTGGCCATAAAAGGAGGCCTAAACCAAACAGAGACTGTGAAGTATTGTTTTGCTCTAGCGGACTCTACCAGGCGTTTCTCTAATTTCATTGCCTTGTTTTTTGTCACGGTTTTGTTTCATGGTCATAGTTTTGTCTTTGTTTTCTGCCATAGTTTTGCCTCGTTCATTGCCATAGTTTTGTCTAGTTTTATTTCCTTGTTTATTTGTTACTTTTTGGACTGCTCTCTCTGGTTTTTGGACTCTGCCTGTTTTGTGGATTACGCTATTGTTTTGCCTTTATCACACTGTTTGTTTGGATATTGACCCTGCCTGTTTGACTACGATCTGTTTATTAAAGCTCGCAATTGGATCTTACACGCTTCCTACGAGTCCGCCTTACACTAGTAATATAACCAGCGTATCATAATACAACCAACAAGCCTAAGCAACAGCATGCCTAGCAAGCAAACGTTACTAAATAACTAGCCTTAAAGTGCTCCTATTATGCCATTTTAAAGGTTGCTAATATTGTTTTAATAGACTCCCAAAACAGGTTTACATGTATGCAAGGTCAAAAAACACTTTAGTTTTCTCCAAAAATAGATTTAATTTTACCCCATTTCTAAATGATTTATAAACGACTCGTGCGAAGCAGTTCGAAGAATCAGTCTCTCTAAACCCCTCCTTTCTGTGAGCCCTCACTGCTGTGATTGGTCAGATGGCGCAGTCCTTTATGATTGGTCTACCGCTACAGCGTGTCAGAGAACAAAACGCCCATTGCCATAACTGACTGACAGCACTGGATAGTTGTCAATACATAGAAAAGATGGCATCGATTTTACCATACCAATTCGAGCCAGAGTCTGACGATGAAATGACTGAAGTGGCTGATCGACAAGTTAGCACGGACTACCGTGGAAAGTGCTCGCAATTTGCTTATGTAAGCGAACCGGGCACACCTCTATGTTGTAAACTTCAACACTGTATAATGCATTAAGGCGGCTTTCACACCGAGCGCGGAAAGCGAGGCAAAAGTTAATTTTAACTACTCATTTGAACTTTGTCAGCGGCGACAAACTAATGAGACAGACAGACAGTCAAGCTGCATCAATCACAAATTGTCAGACTACAGTGGGTCCACAGATGAACAACAGAACTACAGAAGCGTGATTTAGCCGGTTAGCAAGACATGTGCAGGGTTGTTACACAACTACGTATTTTGAACGATCGCTAGAAAATACAATCTTTGTAGATTCATCTTTTGGAAGTGAATGTAAAACAATTTTACTCACAGCGTAAGATACAGCGTCTTCTGTATAATGTACGTGTAAATTTCCATGTGACGTAAACCACATCGAAATTTCACTGTTTGTGGGCGGGCATTAAGCAAATGTGTTACTTCGTGACGTGTGGCCGTAACAGAAAAACATTCGAATTCCTGACGACTCATTCAGGTAAATGTGAGCCGACTCTTTTTATTGATAGACAGTAACTTTATTTATCGTGCACTGTCGGCTTCACAACTTTGCAGATAGTTTATGTTCACATACACCTACATGACACACTACATGAAAAATCATATTTGAAAAGACATAATAGGAGCACTTTAAAAAATGAGCAATATTTAACGATAGCATATTTGCCAATATAGCATTAGCCAATGAGAATGAAATAAATAATAGCTTAGCTTTGTGAAGATATTCAGAGATAAATAAAGGGTGAAATGGCCAGTTGTTACGTGGATGCTTTTACCCTCCTTGATATCTTGCTGCTAGCGGGGAAAGCAGATCGTGATGCAGGCACATTAGCACAACTCAGCAAAAATTGCGGGCATCGCGGGCAAAGCGTTTACATCAGTGATGTGTCGTTGCGAGAAGCAGTGCTTGCTCAGGTCACTTCCAAATCTGTCAGCTTATATCAATCAACATGGCGAATTCGCGTTCAAGTTCAGGAACTCGAATCTGGTGAGAAACTCTGTCAGAAACAAACCCCTGTTGCGAAATCCTGATTGAACGCTTATAGAGAATGAAATCGCCGCCTGTCTGTTTTGCTCCTAAGCAAGCGCAAAAGCTGCTGAATAATACTGAATAGGGCTTATATAGGAATGCCGTGATGGGTGCCGTATTCCTTTAGGTCAGGGGTGGTGAACGTCGGTCCTGGAGAGCCGCAGCCCTGCATAGTTTTGCTTCAACCCTAATCAAACGCACCTGAACAAGCTAATCAAGGTCTGAAGGGTTACTAGAAACTGACTCACGTGACCTGCCAGAACTAATGCTCTACGGTTAATTTCTTCAGATGAACACAAACTAAGAGTTGTAGAAAAAAAAAATCAGTCTTTCTTCAAATAGTGCAAGTGCACATCATGTACAAAGATGATGCTTTAAAAACTACACAAAGAGAAGACAATGGTAACCTATATATAACACTGATTTCTTCTTAAGTGGGAAAATAAACGTAAGAAACATACAAATACTGTTGTTCACTTTGTGTGCTTTTTGAATCGGTCCCATACACTTGCATTA
Organism: Cirrhinus mrigala; assembly: GCA_036247105.1. Lineage (NCBI taxonomy): Eukaryota > Metazoa > Chordata > Actinopteri > Cypriniformes > Cyprinidae > Cirrhinus > Cirrhinus mrigala. Next base: position 283,468 of record JAMKFB010000258.1, on the reverse strand, counting down.
TATGGACTAAAAATCTTTGTTCATCTTAAGAAAGTCATATACAGTAAATCTGGGATGGCGTGAGGGTGAGTAAATGATGAGGGAATTTTAATTTCTGGCTGGAGTATCCCTTTAATGAGACAGATGTATTGCAGAAATATATTTCAGACAGTATAAAAGAACTTGTGTTAAGTGACAGAATTAAATCATACAATATTGACTTTTTGAAAAAAGCCACTTTTTTTGTGTTGTCTACTAAACGCCCCTGTCTGTAACAATAACTTTTTTCTTTTAATTGTTTATTTGGGGCATTTAGAGTTTTTTTTTTTTTTTTTTCTTAATTATTAATTACTTATTAATTACTAATTACTTAGATTAATTAGTTTGCAAATTATGTAATTATTTAGATTAAATAATTTATTAATTGTTACTCAGTATATCACTATAATACAACTTATCGACTCCCAGGTAAAAACATCACTAAACATGATTTACAATTAATTTAACACGCATTCATTTACACACTTTTTTTTGTAAATGAACGTGAAATTTTTGTAACATTTTAATTTAAAAAGTAATCATGGCCACTAAAACATGAGTTGTATTTTAATTCTTATCACTGATTTTATTTCTTGTGCATTCAGACAATACATAGTACATAGACAGCTAATGGCTACATCAAAATGGACAAAAATAATGAATAAACAATGAATAAACTTAGTTATCTTAATATGCTTCCTCACATTTTTATGGCAAAGAAATTTTGAAGCCAGAAATGTACCTGATGAAAGTTATAACTGAAGCTGAAGATGTGCTTGATGCATAAAAACAAATCTGATTGACATGCATGTTTGAGCTTCCAGGTACCATATTTAATGTATGTAAGATAAAATGAAAATGCAAAAAATGTAACGAGTACTTTTAAACTTGAAATAAAATTGTAAGGAGTAAAAAGTACTGTTTGTTTTTTGTTTTTTTTTTTAAAGGAGAAGTCCACTTCCAGAACAATTTACAGATAATGTATTCACCCCCTTGTCATCCAAGATGTTCTTGTCTGTCTTTCTTCAGTCATAAAGAAATTGTTTTTTGAGGAAAATTCAGGATTTTTCTCCATATAATGGACTGATATGGTGCGCCGTGTTTAAACTTCCAAAAGGCAGTTTAGATGCGGCTTCAAACGATCCCAGCCGAGGAAGAAGGGTCTTATCTAGCGAAATGATCGTTTATTTTTATAAAAATAATACAGCCTTGCTCCTCCCGACCTCTGTTTTTGTTCTGGTTCATGACAGTTAGGGTATGTCAAAAAAAACTCCCATCTCATGTTCTCCCTCAACTTCAAAATCGTCCTATATCACAGTTTTACCTTTTTTGTTAAGGGTGTTTGATCTTCTTTGCATGTTCACTTTGCAAAGACTGTGTCAGTACTTCTGCAGTGATGTAGGATGATTTTGAAATGATTTTTGAAGTTGAAGGAGTTGGAGTTTTTCGACATACCCGAACTGTCTTGAGCCAGAATACACAGAGTTCAGGGAGAGAAAGACAAGACGAGCGTTTGAGATTAAAAAGTATTTAAATAGTATTTTTTTTTTTTTTTTTTTTTTAATGAAAATAACCGATCGTTTCACTAGATAAGACCCTTCTTCCTTGGCTGGGATCGTTTGAAGCCACATTTAAACTGCATTTTGGAAGTTCAAAATCGGGGCACCATATCAGTCCATTATATGGAGAAAAACCTGAAATGTTTTCCTCAAAAAACATAATTTCTTTACGACTGAAGAAAGAAAGAAAGGGGGAGAGTACATTATCTGTAAATTGTTGTTCTGGAAGTGGACTTCTCCTTGAAGAAATGTAATCAAGTAAAAGTACAAGTAATCACTTTTCAAGTATTTTACACCCCTGAATGAGACCAAAATATTTTTGTTTTCAAAGATTTCTGTTGTGGCTTGTGTTATTACAATAAATGAATGTGAATGAGAGATGAAGACCACAATACTAATGTTTTCCACCAGAGGGATGACAAATCCTTTTAGGTCTCAAAGTTTAAAATCTGTGTAAATGGTTCTGTAGATTTGTATTACTGAACAAAAAATAAATTAATTAATTAATAAAATAAAGGCAACAGATAACCATAACAATAATGCAATAATAACAATAAAACAACAATAACAAATAACAATAAAACTTTATAACACTTCCAAAGCACTTCCAGCATTTCTTACAAATATAAGCCTACTGGATTAGACATTTCCAAAAACCATATTGCAAAAAAATTACATGCTGCAGTTTACAATTTTAAAACAAATAACATAATATAATATAATATAATATAATATATAATATATAATATAATATAATATAATATAATATAATATAATATAATATAATATAATATATAATATAATATAATATAATATAATATAATATAATATAATATAATATAATAATTTAATATAATACAGTAGAAAAGTCATGTTGTTCTGCAGCATAATCTGCACACAGTCACTATAATCAGGATGATTTTGAGCCGAATTCTCCCTCCTGCTTGTTTGTGAATGTAATCGGTTGTGTGTTGGTTTGTCTTGTTCACATCATGTTGCTCCACACACTACAGAAACTAAATCATTAAGTCTTTTATTTTTTATCGTCATGTTTGGGGTTTGTTTAAAAAAATATTTTAGTGAGTCAGACTTTATCTAGTTACTTATTAGAAACGTATGTTTTTAAAAATAAACAACTGCTTCAAAATGTTTGCAGAACAAAATGTCAAAGTATCATCAAGTTATGATTACCACAGGCTTTATTTTAGTCATAAATAAAAAAAAAAAACCCTTAAGAAAATCGTGAAGGAACCAGTGGAAATGTCGGCTGTGTTTCAGCTCATTTTTATGCCCTTCACTCACTGACTTCCCTTCGTCTCATTTACTCAGATGTACGTCATTGATTATGTTGCGAGTGAACAACCTTTCGTTTGGTGCAGCATTATATATGTATATAGATGTGCTTGATCTGTTGTAAATGTTTTAAAAATCCTTTATATATCACAGAGGTTTTTAGGGTGGGGATCAATTAAAAGCGATCTGTGATGACGTCACAGTCGTGTTGCATTGTGGTCTATGGAGCGGCCTGAAGTGTAAAAATGAAGTAGACAAAATTGAGGGGTCGAGGGTCTGTCCATATAAATGTCTCTCCTCCACTTCAGGAAGTGAGACGCACTTCAAAATGTCAGCAGGGATTCCCCCGAGGGGAAGTGTTAGGGACGTTTGTGAGTTTGTGTGTAAAAGTGGAGCGAACCGCAGGTTTCTGACATCATTCCTGCACCAGACTATACAAGTGGAGATTGTAAGTGATGTAAGTTTCAGAGGAAGCTCAGGTGACTGAGAGTGTGAGTCTGTAGACCCTGATGAAGGTTTCAGCTAAACATCTTTTTTACTGTTTGAATGAAGAAAAAAGTCACTTACATCTTGTATGACCTGTGACCCTAAATTTCAC